>WWET01000649.1:548847-565210 GCA_011038615.1 Limnodynastes dumerilii | reverse complement strand
GGGGATAGACTGGAGCTGGTAGGACTTCGTCAGGATACGCACCTTTAGAGAAAACCCGGGAGAGGAATAGGAGGAACAGATGGAATAAGACAGGACTAGCGTCAGTAAGAGGAGAAAGTGGGAGGAGACAGATCAGTAGGGCCTGACCTGTGACAAACAACAATAAACAGTAAACAGTCACGGAGGACAAGAGATGGGTTGATGGGACGAACGAGACTGGCTGGACTAACTGGGACTAGCTCTCACGCATGCACACCAGCGGAACCCCGAAGGGCCAACACGTACTGACACTCAGGTAAGGCTGGGATTAAACAGACAAGGGTTGGTACAATAAGGAAGGAGAATGGGGGAATAGACACAATGAGATAGGCAGGCAAGGATAATGGCAGGGACAAGACTGGGACTCTCAAGAAAGCAAGAAACAAGGCACAAGGCAAGATAGAGAGAGAGAGAGAGGCAGGCACAGAAGCTGGGAACAGGATCTATAACCGGCAGAGACTGAAGGGCAGGCTGCACTATATAGGGACTGCCAGCCTCTGATAGGCTAAGCTGTCCCAGGGGTGATTCCATAGGCTAATAGTGCTGCACGGGAGAGCGCCTGGTGATGAATGCAGAGTGTAGCGCGCGCGCCCGCACAGAACCGCGGCGCCGCTTCACGTGGCTTTATTTACATGCTAGACGTGGCATGTGTAGGAGGCGCTGGACGGAGCACGGAAGCTGGAGGCTGACGGTTCCTGGCGGCGGGTGCAGGATGAGAGGTAAGCGGTGAGGGGAGCGGGTGGCTTCTAACATATGGACTCTATTTTATTTAACTATATAATGTAACTGCACTTTGTCAATATGTTTAACAAATACCGCATTTTTAGGGTTCATTTTTACATTCTAACCTGTGAGGTAATTTATGATTTTTGTTCCTTTAAGTATCAAGTAGACTCAGATATGTTCAACCTATTTATCATGTTGAAAAAGTCCAGCAGGATGAAACACGTTGATTGGATAGTATAGCTCTCAGATCACCCCTTACAACTCTCACTCACACGCCGAATCCTCCAATCGCCATCAGCCTTCACTAAGAGGTTCTCTGCAAGGAGCCTCTCTTTTGTAGCGGGGACGCCCGTCTACACGAGCTCCGGTCCCGGCTCTAGCAATGGAGTCTACTATTCGAACGGGACACGTGAAGGTAGCGGGAGGATCAGTCTTTTGATTTGGGGGCACAATATTTATAGGTCCATAGGCTCCTATTACAGCGGTCTCATCTATTGACTCAATTGAAACAACTTGGATCATTACCAAGATTTATGTTATAGTCTTTTTGTTACAGTTACCAGCATCTATAGCTGGGTACACACTGACATAATAAAAACGATGTTTCAATAATAAAAAGATAAACTCGTGTTTATCTGACGATCCTGCAGCTGTACACACTGGAACTATTTAACACTGGATCGTTCCCAGAAGTCCTTTCTGGTAAGTAGACACACATACATAACCACAGATCCTAACATCGTTGATTTGTGATTTTTAGGAGCTGCTAAAAATCATAATCTAACGATGCAGGGCAGTATCTGAAAATTCTCTGCATTGTTTGACAGTACACACTCAAACAATTTGAGAGCTATTCTAACGATTATCCTGTGATTTAAAGATAATCGTCAGATATCTTTCCAGTATGTACCCCACTTAACAGTTTATTGGAATTTATTTTGGATCACTGCCAAGTTTCAGTAAATAGAACCATTAGTTGCACAAACTATCAATTATCAATATTGTTTCACTCTATATGATGCACACTTGAAGTGCATATATTTATTTATTATTGAATCTGCATGCTTGCAACCATTCATCATTGCTAACTATGCCTCTTTGAGAGACTATTCATAACATATATTCAATTTATTGAAAAATTTGGATCCTATAGTTGTGTATTTATATTCAGGTAGTGACAATTTATAATATCTATAGGTGGCCACTGTATCAAACGTTTTAAGCAAAATACTATGGAATTGTCAGTGTGTTTTCTTTGAGCTATATTTATATTTTTATATATTTTTATGCAAATAATTTTTATTGTTTAATTATTTTCCAATTGATTTATTTGACAAAGTGCAGTATTTCTCAATTGGTCATTTATTTGGATAGGCGCAGCTGTTCTTTTACCCCTATTTTTCTGTAACTTTAGTTGGGAGTTTGGCACATTTACTCAGCGTGTTATATTATTCCATTATAAAAGTTATTGGTGAGTGAGCGCTAGTCTTTATTTTCCCGCTTCTTTGGAAATGTTGAGACTGAAATCCAGGTTGTTGGAAGGCAGGTTATGTGAATGGGAGTGGTTATAAGTTGTCTGAATAGTGAGGCCCAATGGTAGTGGATCCCTCTTTAGATGGGTACTACATGCATGTGTTTCATTGGAAACATTAATTGGAACAAGAACCAAATCAAGGGATACATCACATTACTTTGCTTCACTTGTGCCAAATACATACAAATCTACTCTTAAATGATTGATATCTATCAACGATAGACTTCTTAATTTAAACTTTCCATCTTTATTCAATTTGACTGCCTTTTGAGGACTTGTGATCTTAATTAAGTTAAAAGAGTAAGGGGATATAAGGACAACCTCTGTTCCATGTATCACATGTATCTCACAAACCATTAACAACATGTATGACAAGGGCTGGCAACACGATGAGGAGAGAATGTCAGAGCCAGCATAAGGGTGATAGAATAAGGAAATAACTCTCACCTACCGAGCAATCTGATAGTGTGTGTGTGTGTGTGTTTGTGTGTGTGTGTTTGTGTTGGGTTATCTTTTAATCTACTGTATCCCAGAATTGTGTGTTACTTAATCACATTTAAAACTATATAATGAGTAGTATTGGTCAGTTTTATAAGAGAAAAAGCCATTCCTTTAGAGAGGCCTTTCATATACGCAATCTAAGTACCGAAACGATACGTAGATTACGTACAATAGTTACTACGCATAAGCAGTAGCTATCATTCAGCAAATTATGGCCGTGTGTGTAAGACGGCCGTAGTTGAGGATCCAGCCCAATGTGCTTAAGAGATCTACACAGAGTACAAAACACCCTTTTATAGTTGAAGAATAACATTTAAACAGTTATAAGATTTTTCTCCATTATTTGGTAATAACAAAGAATAACGTCATCATCATCATCATCATCTTTTTAATGTGCACTGGTCTTACTGCTGGTTACCTATCTCTTATTTTTGTATTTGTATTTGATGAGGTTAATGGTCTGGTTGTTCCAGATAATCCAATATTCTGTTTGCCCTCTAGACAAATATAAAACAGGTCGTAGAAACATGCACTTCCCATTATCGTCATTCACTGCAGCCATGACCTCTACAACTGACCTTACACAACAAAGCTGCACGCTCCCTGATGTAGAGATGACATCTGCTCAGTCTTGTGTACTACTGGTCATGCACAGACATTGAAATGGTGGCCAAAATTAATGCTAAGCACAACTAGACTTTTTCTCATCTATCTTAATCATAGCAGTATTTAATTCAGAAAGAAAATAAATATATTTTAAAGTTACAAGTCTTTATCCCCATACACAATCATACAAGACATTAAGATCAATTTAATATGGTGGTCCACATTATAAATATATACAGGTTCTCAACATTAACAATAACTCTATTGGAAAACATATAAATATCTTATATTTATACACAGGACCTCACTGCATAATAAAATGAAACTTAATTCAAAAACATCCACCATATAAATGATCCTTTTATAGACATGGGGGTATATCTAGACCTAAGTTCTGTTTACGTTAGTTGGCGTAGCGTATTTACGCTATCGTACATACTATGCACTCCCCTAGGCACTCCTCACGCTCGTGCGTAATTTACTCGATTTACGTTTGCCAAACCCTACCTTAACTTTTCCAAGCGTAAGTACGGACGTACGTAATGGATTGACATACATAACGGCCTATCCCGGCCATACCGTATGATTTAAATGCCTCCCTCCGCCTACAAAGCGTATTTCCAGGTGTCGTATGGAAGACACACACTTTCGTTCGTATTTACGCTGAAGTTATGTACGATCAGAGTTATGTTGCGTAACATCTGCCACGCGCCTGCGCAGTACATACAAATTGCCGTTTTTACATCAGCAGCTAGCGTAAAAACGCTGGAGTACGTAGCTCAGGATCTGGCCCATGCTGGTTAATATGGAGACAATGGGCTGAATCCAGACTTAAGTAAGTGCTTGAAATGAGTTACCCCTGGGCTAAACAATGTTGATTTCAGGGGGAGTCAAGTTAATTGTATTCTTTGCATTCAGGGATATAACTTTGAATTGCTTACTGCACAAAGGGCCTGATCCAGAGCTACGATGGTACACTGAGGGTGCAAAAGCTCAGCGTACCATCGCTTCACTCCCCCTGACACTCCCCCTTGCACCTGCGTAGTAACACTTGCTTACGCCGGCTGAAGGCTACCCTAACTTCAGCCAACGTAAGCGAGTGTTAATACGCTGGGACGGCAGCGTTGCTACGCTGACGCCGGCCTCCCAGCCTCATTACCCTCCCTCCCCCCGCCTACCTGCACTAACTGCAGCATAGTAACAGAGGGGAATGCCCCCTCCAGCGTTACTACGCTGCTGCTACGGACGCCTGACCCATGATCGGGCGTTTCCGTAGCTACGCCGGGCAACATCTGCCTGGTGCATGCGCACATCGGCTTTTAAGCTGATCTCACGCTGCTGGCTGGCGTCTTAACGCCAGCCAGCGTAGGTCTGGATACGGCCCAAAGAAACTGACCAGCTTTACTATAACACTGTTATTTAGACTTGGGATAGGAAACATCACCTCTCAACTCTAATACTGTTTGCAACAGATGAAATATGACTCCCCTGCAATCAACATGGTTTAGCCCAGGAGTAACTAATTTCAAGCACTTACTTAAGTCTGGATCCAGCCCAATGACTACCAGCTATGTGCGTTTTACTTATTGATTTCTTCCAGGCATAACCCTTAGCTGGATACACACTTATCCAATTCCTATCCAATCCAGATTCCGACTGTGTGGTTGGTCAGACATTGGATTAGTATTATGGTCTCACAGCTGCTTGTTATATAAAATCCTGGTAACCTGGTCAATCAAATGATTTTAAACCTGCTTAGAAATTGTTAGGATAGAGCGGGTATATACTATCCGACAGGAGTGAGTATCTGGCAAACACAAAACAATAGACAAAAGATGAATCGGGTAACTCACCAGTAAGTAGAGCCAGTGTCCGTCTGGAGTCTTCACTAGAGCCCCTAATGGTGGGGATAGACTGGCGCTGATGAGACTTCTCCTGGATACAGACCTTAGAGGATACCCGGGAAAGGAAATGGGACCAAGCGGGAATGGGACAAGAAATAGCAGGTAAAGGGGAATAGCAGTTACAGAAGAGACTGCACTAGACTAACTACAGCTAACACTAAAAACGACAGATAACAAAGAACGGACGGACCTGGGCAGACAATACTAGGACTGACAAACAGGACTAACTGGGGAACTCACTCAGCAATCAACCAGGCAACCTAAAAGTCTACACAAAAACAGACACTCAGGGTAAGCAAGGGTTAATATACACAGGTAAGGCAGCAAGGTAAAAGATGGGTAGAGAGACACAAAAATGGACCAAAGACAAGGTACTAGGCAAGGAAGGCTAGGGCACTCAAGTAAGCAATAGATATGATGCAAGAAGATAAAAGAGGCAAGATAAGAGGCAGACGCTATAACCGGCGGGGAGCTACTGCACAGCCTGGGCTTTAAACACCAAGGAACCAATGGGAGAGAGGGAGCAGCGCGCGCCAAATGAACAGCTGGGAGTCGGAGATGCGATGGTGATACTAGGACTCAGCCTCCCAAGCTGATTGGAGGAGAGCGGTTGCCATGGGAACAGACCGACGCAGCCTAGGGAAACGCAGCCTAAGGAAAGATGGCTGCGCCCATGAGCCGCGGGACGACGCACGCCGGGAGACACTGCCGAAGCTGGGGAGCGAGGCATGTGGTGGTTAGAGGTGAGGACGGGAGCTGGCGCCTGGGAATTGCCGTTACACATCGCCTGCTTCATGGGACTTCCAACCGGAAGAGGTGTCCTGGATTTCTGGTCTGTCTCGACCCGTAAGGTTCTTATGTGTAAGTCTTTCTGTGTTTTCTCCTTTTATCTTATAAGACACTGTTTTGCATATTGTATGTCCATTTTGTTATTCTCTGTAACTAAGCATTGCGATTATTATCATATTAAATATCAATTAATAAGTTCATGTCTCTGTGTTCTTACGGATTCACGTGTCAGACCAGCTCGGTTATTAAATGCTACTGACGGGTAACAGAAGAGGTCATTTTGGGTTGATGATAATTCTGGTAAAGCATAACTGTGTTTGATTTGGGTAAAGGAGAACTGAAGGCCTCCTGTGAATAGTCTTGGTGGTGGCAGTTCATTGGTAATAAGTCATATTTGGGGTGGGAGAAGGGGCATTAGTCATTGGAGAACAGACCAGGTGGCTGTTGTGATTAACCCCTTGAGCCCCAGATAAGTCACGAAAGCCTCAGGTGAGGTCGTGACACAGGTCAATAGTCCAAGTGTAATTAAATTAGTGTGCCCTAAGAGTAGCGTTAACATAATGTTAATTGGTAGCTGGATGTGGAGTTAACTTAATGTAAACAAGGAGCAGGGTTGTAGGTGGGTGGGTTAACTATAAGTGGGTACTATCAGAAGTTATTTAGGGTGTTTAATGTTGTACTATGCTGTCCATCCCTACCCTGTATGTCTGTACTGTATTTTGTTGTATTTTGTATGGTGCTGCGAACACCTTGTGGCGCCGTATATATAAACGATAATAATAATAATAATAATAATAATAATAATAATAATAATAAATGGGGATGGGGTTAAATAAGTGTGAGATAAAACTAGTGAATTAGGGAGAGAGGAGTTAATTTTGTGGGATCTGGATATAGGGGGTTAATTTAGTGTGTACAGGAGACAGAGGGAATTAGGCTACTGTAAAATTTTAAACTAATTTGAATTGGAGGAGCTCTCTCCCTGCTATCAGACAGAGACTTCGCCAAAACTATCTCTGTGAGATGCACAGCATTTGTAACATGATGATCGAGGCACGTGCAAAAGATCCGATACTGAAAAGGTAAATTAATATTTTATAAAAAAAATAAAGCTGCATTTGTATAAGATATAGGGGCAGATCCTGCTGTACGTTTTTCTGCGAATTTACGTGTGGTATACACGTAAATTCGCAGTTTTGAGCGAACTGCACATGCGCACCGCAGAAAATACGCACATTCGCGTAGCGTATTTTCTAACGTAAGGATAATTCACGTATTGCGAACGTAAGTAATTACGTGTGGGCGTGCCAAAATTACGTTAGCGAAGAATACGTGCGAATTACGTGAAGTAGGCGGGGGGGGTATTTAAAGTGTACAGTATGGGCGTGCTAAGCTGCGTACGTTCGCGTAGTCTGTACGCCCGTTAGCGGACGTATTGTGTTACGTTAGGAAAAGTTAAGGTAGGGTTTGGGTAGCGTATTTTCACAAAATACGTCCGTGCAGGGGGTGTGTTAAGGGTAGCGTAGCGAATTTACGTACGCGAAAATTCGCTACGCGAACAAACGTACTGCAAACGTTGTTCAGGATCTACCCCATATTATGTAAAGTATGGATGAGAGAGCAATTCTAACCAAATATCTAAAAATGTCATTGATTATGTCAATATGTTTTTATATCTAAATTACTTACTTAATTAAATCTCTCTTAGACCATGATAAATGTTACACCAATCATGGAAAAATTAATTTTAATGATGCAATAATGAAACATAATATTTGTGATTTTAAACGCTCTCTATGAAATATACTTAATATGTCACTAGTGTTCTCTTTTAATTGCATTTATGTCACAGTTGTGCTCTCTGTATTGTATATAAGGACCCGATTCACACTCAGGATTGAAATTGCGTCCTTACCTAAAATACGCATTGTAAATATACGCAAGTGCGATGCAAGATTAGGAGCGACAGCAGCTCACCACACCCACACACTCGGCCGTGTTTTACCATGTGTAAGTATGTCGAACGTAGAAATAGGAAAGTACCTAGTATATGGCCCTTGAATGATGCGTAAATTTGGGTACTTTTTTAAGTAGCGATTCAGCCATTCGTTTTTCATCACAGAGTTTTTTAAAACTTTTAAACAATTTATTAAGTAATGCTTATTATTATTTTTAATATTTTGTTTTTGTTTTTGTGACATAAATAATCAGACCTCAAAATGTGAACTAAACATATTTTAAACCAAGGATGCTTCAATAATTTAAGTTATAATGTGTTACAAACAATGGCCCAGATCCAGAACAACGCTTGTGAGCGAATTTACACGTGGCAGACACGTAAAAACGCGGTTTGGTAATTACTACACATGCGCACTGTAGAAAATACGCTCCGTAACGTAGCGTAAATGTGAACGTATGGGCCATTCACGTATGTGTCTCGTAAATCCTTACGTGTGGGCGTGCCAATTTTCCGTGAGTCAAAAATACGTCTGAAATACGATATGTAGGCGGGGATTTGTATTTAAAGTGTACAGTATTGGCGTGCTTAGCTGCGTAAATACGTGTTGTTCATACGTACGTGTGCGGATCACATCGGTTACGTGGGCAAAAGTTAAGATAGGGTTTGGAAAGCGGATCTCGGACAAAATACGTACATTCAAGGGGTGTGCCAAGGGGAGTGTATAGAAGGTACGCACGCGTAAATACGCTATGCGAGGAAACGTATTGCAAGCGGAGTTCTGGATCTACCCCAAGAACAGCATGATTTTTTTTGTTTAATTAATTAAATTACAATATAGTAATTTAAATGTGAAAATTATCTAATTTTTATTTTACAAAAATTTGCATCATAGTTTAACAAAGGTAATTTTAAAATGTATTTTACAACTAAATGTCACAATTATCATTATTTTACAATATACTTATTAACATTAAAAACAACCTTGTCACTGTTTAATTGCATTAATTTAATAGCTTATACCAAATGCTTAAATAAAGTCAGCCTTATGTGAGTTTATTACTGGCACATGTGCCTTTATAAACATTACTCAGCAGCTGATGGCAGTGTGCAGTGTGTATGGACACATGGACTTTCTGATAGTATGACAGGCTTCAGCAACTTACCAGTGGTCGCGTTCAACCTTAACTTTTCCCGTGCGTATGTTTTGCTACGCAAGGCAATCCTTCTTGTGAACCTCTCCTGACTGCATTGTCACGCCCATACTGTACATTAGTAGTCATTTGCATATAGTGTCTTGCCCCTCTAGCTACGCATGCGGGGCTAGTGGTGGAGTCCTGTGTCGGTCTGTCGGAAGGTTGAGGTACGTGTGTGTAAATCACGTGGTTAGGTTTCACGTGAGTATTTGTGCGTTCCGGGCATGCGCAGTTTAAAAAAATCATAAAAATATGCACGTATATAACACACTTACGTATCTGTGAATCCGATCCTAAGTCACTGGTATGCTGTCTGTGTTACTGATGTGCTGTATGTATTGTATGGTGGCTACAGGTGTGTTACATGTTAAATCTATCTATCTATCTTGGTGGCAGTTGCCACTGCAAATACACTATTTTAGAAATAGAAACAGCCGAAAGCTAATTCATTCTTTTAACCGCCACCGCAGACCCGTTGCACCAGCCGCACCGACCGGACAAATGAGTAGTTCTCTATGGGGGGTTTTAGGGTTAGGGTGCAGGTAGGGCAGTTTTAGGCTGATGGGAGGGAAGTCTTAGGGTTAGGTTGTGTGGAAGGAAGTCTTAGGGATAGGCTGTGTGGAGGGAGTCTTAGGGTTAGGCTGTGTGGAAGGAAGTCTTAGGGTTAGACTGTGTGGAAGGAAGTCTTAGGGATAGGCTGTGTGGAGGGAGTCTTAGGGTTAGGCTGTGTGGAAGGAAGTCTTAGGGTTAGGCTGTGTGGAAGGAATGGTTAGGGTAATGGAAGGTTAGGGTTAGGTTAATAGAAGGGGAGGGTTAGGGTAAGGTGGTTAATAGAAGGGGAGCGTTACTGTAAGGATTAGGGTAACATTCATACATTCATAGTGTTTTCTTTCTTTTATCAATCGATAGCTGCTCCTCTGTGAGGCAGAAGCAATTGGTTTATTTACACACACACACACACACACACTCACACATATTTTGTTCTCTACATGAGAAATGTATAACAAAGTTGTTTTTTGTTTATATTTGTCTGATTCATTATAACATCTACAGGCTTTCCACTAAAAATGCTGCTTTTAGATCACTGTTCCACTGTCCTGAAAGTCACTAATTTTGTCCTGATTGCTAGGAGATATGTCATAAAAAACTGCATGCCTTGTGACTGAATTGTGAACACTAAAGATCTATTGACTGTGTTTACTAAACTTCTTTGACAGCATTTCATGATTTGAACACTTTATCTTAAGAACCTGTTATGACTGGACTCCACTAGAAGACATTCTCATGTTTGGTATATACAGGCAGGGTCATTCCTGAGTAGTGTGCATAGGTAGAATCATTCATATATAACGTGCACAAACAAAATCTGAAATGACTAGTGTACACAGACAAAATCTGATATGATTAGTGTACACAGGCAGAATCTGATATGATTAGTGTACACAGGCAGAATCTGATATGATTAGTGTGCACAGGCAGAATCTGAAATGACTACTGTACACAGGCAGAACGTATCTATAATGGGTGCAGGGTGTGCAGTGCACACGGGCCCCTCAGAACAGGGGGGCCCTGTGGCATGCATCCTGCACCCTGGGTTGGCAGAGGAAGGGGGGCCAATCAACATCTATTTCTCTGGAGGGAAGAAAGAGATGCCAAATTAGTCCCCCTTCCACTGCGGTGGGACTGTCCCGTTTTGTGGGGCGAAAAGGGGGCGTGGCTTACAGCTCCGTTTAGCCCCGCCTCCTTATCGGCCCGCAAATCTGGACAGTCCTGTCTCAGGCAAGGGGGTTGTGGGGGCCCATGTGCAAATCCTGCACACGGGCCCCCTCACTTCTTAAAACGCCCCTGGTTAAGGTCCATACACACTATACAATTATCTGGCAGTTGGAATGAAAATCTGGTAATGGATGAGAGCAAATTGTATTGTCAGTTCCTCTCATCCATTACCACATTTTCATTAAAACAGCCAGATCTTTCAGATAATCTGCCAGATAATTATATATTGTGTATGCACCTTTAGGCTGCATAGAGGGGAACTTAGGGTTAGGCTGTGGGGGGGGGACTTAGGGTTAGGCTGCAGGGGGAGACTTAGGGTTTTGGTTAGGGACCGTGTTCGGTGCTCCGAGGATCGATTGCTGTGACTCATCGAGGCATAAGCAATCGATATCCTAGCCAGTTCAGAACTGGCTGGGAACAAACGACCCTTTCGAAATAGGGCCATTCGCTATGGGGACCCACACTCGATCTCTACATAAATATGGAATCTAGGGAAAGTCTATAGGAACAAACAGTATTCAAAGCTGATTATTTATGTTACTTGATGTGAAAGCAGAATTTAAAAGTTGCTGTTATTGCATCATAGACATAAATGTCTTGTAATTGGAATACAAGCCCTAGGGCTTTTCACTGTGCTTTGTAGGTTGAACCAAGTTCAACACAAACCCTCATCTGTGCTCTGCAAAAAATGACAGGGTGTGTACATATGTCCACAGATTCGGGAAGTCTGACAGTAACTCAGAGCCCAGAGCACATTGCTCAAAACAGCTTAATAGTGTCCAAGAAATGTAAAAGGATAAATTCATGAGCAATAACCTGTGCCAGCACTGCTCAACTTCAGCAGCAACTGCCAAATACACTAAAAATGACACCAATCGCTACTGAGATCTGTTTCATTTTGCTCTTAGCAACATCAAGAAAGTAAAACACACAAATATTGTGACTCATTAAATCCATAGTTATTATTAGAAACAGATTTACATTTGGCTTTGTGGATGGACGTTTTTATTGGACTACTGTATGTAAAGTGATAATTAAAGCACTTGCATGTGGATGTGATCCTGGACATGTCACCTCACTCCCACACTTTTGTGATGGGGTATTTAGCTAATAGGACTTTATTGCACAACTATCAGTGGACTAGATTCAGATCTCCGTACAACTTACGTGCGCTCAGCGATCTGTAATTAAGCTCGGAAGAGGCTCCTCCCTCTTTTGGAAGGAGTTCTATGTCCAGAATCCTACCTTAACTTCTCCGCAAGGATCTGTGACCGCATGGACGCAGATCCGCAGAACTGCTGCTCTCTGCCCCCGGCCCCTAATTAACATGTCTAACCCCATCTGTCTGGCAGGGCTTAGGCATGGGGAATTAATGGGCCGGTCATTATCGTAGAACATATGGAACGAAGTTCTGTATGGATGAACTTAAGTTGCATATGCGCCAATGTTTCATGTCAAGGAGACTTACGCAAGTAACTTGCGTGTCTATTCCTAAATCAGGGCCAATGGGCCCGATCCTGGGTTAAGTACGACAGGGGAATTACATACATTGTGTATGTAATTCCCCGGTCTGGAAGGTTGTGTGCATGCGTACAACCTTCTTACAATGTCGTAATGGTCGGCGTACGTAACGTATGTTACATACGCCGGCTGTTACGTAAAAGGGGCTGTTCCTTTGACATGTTAATGAGGGGACGGGGCGGGGGAAGCCATAAGGCCGCAGACCTGGTCATAAAAGTTAAGGTAGGAATCTGGACACGTAAGTACCCAGATTTACTACCGAGAGCAGGGAGTGCAGGGGGCGTGCACTCCCCACTACGACCATAGCCGTAATGACCTTGCGCGCCCGTGAGGCCCGTGTAGGTCAGGATCCGGCCCAATGTCTTTAAATTGCATTTGTAGAGCATCTCTTTTAGTTTTGAAGAAGAGAAAAAAAACAGTACTTTTATACAGGATATTCCCATGTCTTTACCAGCCTGCACACTCTTATTTAATAATGAATCCTATATTATAATACCAATTATCACTATAATTACAAGAGAAGAAAGAATGATACTGCAATTTGGAAACAATTTTATTAAATCTTGAATAAAAATTTGTCCTCTTGGAGCGGGCAGATCTGCACCAGAGAACGAGCATAGCTTGTGCCAAGGGTATATTCTTATTCAGAAATGTCATGTGTGGTGAAGAGAAACCAATGGAGCTTTGTCATTTAGGAAGCAGTTTATAAATGACCATATTTAATGAAACAATGACTGTCTCGATGTCCTAACGTTAAAGATAGAAGTCATCTGACGTTTTTCCCTTCATAACCAGCATATTTTTAGACCTTTGAAACTTTATTAATATATAAGTTTGTTACTGTAAGTAGCCTACCCATAATCTCCAATTAGTAGTAGTTTCTTGACTTAGATTTATGGGATAGCCAAGGAAAAGCCTGTGGTCATGGTACTCTACTAAAAACGAGGTGAATGAATGTTCCTCATCCATCGTTTTAATGAAATAAGTCATAAATATAGAGCAAGGATCATCAGTGGAGTCTTTGCTCCATGAGCTGGTCTAAAGTCAAAAGTGTGCAAGTTATTGTAAGAAAATGTGATAAGGGTGGGAAAAGGGTAATATGGATGAACCGGATCCAGACCCCCACATTTTCTGCAGGTGTGGGGGTCGGTTATTCCGCATTAGAGAGGGGAGAGTGAATTCCCCCGTCACTCCATCTCTCGTTCGTAACAAGTGTGACTTATGCTGCCATAAGGAAGCCTTAAGTCACACTTGCAGATCAGCGGTCACCCACACTGTAAACTTTGCATGCTTCCCCCACCCCACCTTATCAGGCTGATGGGAAGCACAGCTCCTTTGTAAAGCACTCGTACGAACTTATCAAAAGTAACATAACATCTGGAGGGTGCATGTCCTCAAAGGAGAGGTTATATTGTTGAGCTCACTAATGCCTCAACTGTGCTGTATGGAGATAGCAGGTTCATGACATTGAATGAGTAGAGAAGAGCTCTCCAAAAGGATCATTGCTTCGCCAGACACAGAGATGATTTGCCCCTATGTGTTCGGATGCTATCTTGCGCACTAGCTTGTTATGCCCATGTGCATGCTTACTGCTGCCTGACTGGAATGCATTGTGACCCAGCCAGACCTAAATGGAATGACACGTCTTCCTACAGACTGGACGGGATCTCTTATTACAATGTACAGTAACAGTATAGGCATTGCCTTTTTGATGCACACCAATGTAGACTTCCTAATTGTAGTCCTTATCTGTGCACTGTAGACAGATAGGCCCTAGCAATCAGACATGCATCTATGCAAAGGGGGGCTGGTATCTTTGTGAAAACAAGGTTGCGTGGATATCACAGCCTTACAATTGTGGATCCCTTCACAATAGTTGATTGGGGATTTGGTTGCATAAGTATAAAGTGCTCCATTGAAGGCATCGATGGCCAGAGTTACTAATACTTAACCCCTCTGGTGAAGTCCCATAATGGTCATATGAACAAGGAACACCAATGGTGATTCCAATGGACAAAATATATATTTAAATGTATAAAGTTATTTATTTTTTAATTAACATGCACACATTCTGTGTATTCCAGCGGTCTCCCTATACATACTCCCTTTCCTCCCCTTAATAACAGCTATTAGGGGGGGAAAAAAGGGGGGTATATGGGGAGACCTATGTAATACTTACCCTATCGCCATCTTTAGATGGCGTTATATAAAGTATTGGTGCAAATTGTTAAAATTTGGGCAGACAGTTAGTAAATTCAGCAATCAGCCAGCCCTGTTTTCATTAGAGTGGGCCGGTGATTGAGGGTGCTAATGCTAATGATGTAATTGGCAATGACTTTGTTTTCAGGAGAAAAAGACTGTTTTCACCTGAAAATGGTCTTTATCGCATGAAAACAATGTCATCGCCATTTTGTAAATGGAGCCCATAAGCTCTTGATCTGGACTACTATTGCTAAATAGATTTTATGGCAACTTGTACGATAACACTTTCTAGACAAAACTACAACATGGACACAACAGGTCACAGTAATGTAGATTAATCTAGGTCAGGAGACGCCACCCATGTGGGTTAGTGGCACACACAAAAGACTGCTGCACAATACACAGTAGTACTACAAAAATTGGCTATTGTTCTACACTAGACCTAAAGATAAAAAGTAATAAAAAAATTTGAATATTCACTAGAAATATCATTCTGTTGTATTAAATGCTCCCAAACTTTTACAGGCATGACACCTCGAAAAAGCAAATGTGCAAACATCTAAGAAATAGATGCAACAATCAACAGGACTGCCTTCAGAAAATGGCATCACATATTGGTGGGGTGCCGCAGACCTGCTTTAACAGCAGGCTGTGCTTCCCTGAGCATTAGCCAGCTACTCGGCAGGCCCCCATCAACTTCATGCCCGGGACACTAGTCCAGGCTGCCCCCCCCTGATGGCGGCCCTGACAGTCAAACTTATAAAGCGAGAATTAAATCCTTAAGGTTTCTTATGGGCTTTGGGCTGGATCCAGACCTACGGGCCCCGTTCGTAGCGGGAAGTGCACGCCCCGTGCACTCACCGCTATCGGGCTTAAATATGGATACTTACGTGTCCAGATTCCTACCCTATTACGATCAGCTCTGGGGCCTTGCGGCCGCATTGCTGATCATAACGGGGCTTCTTCTGCCCCGTTCCTTAATTTTCCCTCTTTTCGAGCTGGCCGTAATTCCCTGGGCGGCCATTGCTTTGGATCAGGCTCTTTTTCACACCACAAGGTATGAGAAAGAGAAACAATTTCAGGGGTTTTATATAGCACTTCAGCACTTAGGGTTAGATCCAGAACTTCACTTGCAATCCGTTTACTAGCGTAGCGTATTTACGCGTGCGTGCCTTCTATACACTCCCCTAGGCACACCCCTTGGATGTATGTACTTTGACCGATTTCCGCTTTTTAAACCCTACCTTAACTTTTGACCACGTAATCGCTCCCGTCCGCACACGTACGGATGGGCAACACGGACTTACGCAGCTAAGCACGCCCATACTGTACACTTTAAATGAAAACCCCCGCCTACATTGCGTAATTTAGACGTACTCTTGTCTCACGTAAAATTGGCACGCCCACACGTATGAATTTACGCAACTAATACGTGAATGGCCAATACGCTCAGAGTTACGTTACACAGCGTATCTGTCATGCGCATGCGCAGTAGATACAAAATCGCGATTTTACATGTCCGCCAGGCGTAAATTCGCACAGAAGCGTTGTTCTGGATCTGGGCCTTAGAATGAATTATTTCTATACCACGAAGAATGACCAAGCAATACTT
>WWET01000649.1:489834-507814 GCA_011038615.1 Limnodynastes dumerilii | reverse complement strand
TCTATGTGTGTTATTTACCATTTTCCCATTCTATATTTTCTTGATTTTCTTCTTGTTTTGTGGTTTCTCAGTTAAATCAGAAAGATTCCTTGCATTCCCATATTGTCATGTATTGGCTGTGATTGTATTACTTTGGAGTGCCGATAAAAATGATATATAATTTGCATAAAAAATACCACAGAAGACTTGATAATGGTGCAAATTGCCCATCCTGCTTTTGTCTAGCACAATACAGGCGCCCCTGTCTGACTGTGCAGCTCCTAATGTGTCATACAAACACAACACAACACAGCTCAGTATACTCAACGTTTGGTGTCTGCCAGACGAGGCCTCTTGCGAGAATGTGAGAGATTGAATGTCCAGCCTGACATGCTTTTAACACCCTCACACTAACTTGACTTCAGGCTGAAGACCCAAAATGGACCTAATGAATGGCCTCCCTCACTTTACAAAATGACTGAAAAAAACCACTTTTCCTGGGGTTTATGATACATACAGGATAGAAACTTTTAATCCTGGGTTTTGTGAAATTTTAAAGTAAACTGCAATATCTGTGAGAGAAGTGCATCAAAGGATAAATTCATGTGTAAAATAGGTTAAAAGCAACAGGTTGATTTAGAAGGATTTCTCTTTGGATGTATTTGTCCAGCAGATACTTAAATCTGAATCACTATCAGAACTCCTCAGATAACACAGATTTCTGATGCTCTTTGTTGCTGTCTCTCTGCAGGAACTTCCAGTGTAGCGCGAGCATGGAGCGGCACATTTGATGAACTGCTCGGGAAGCAGATTGGCCAATTTTTTAGGACGTATTTCAGGATGAATTCTACTGGCCTTGCTGAGTACCCAGACTTTTTTGCAGTCTGTCTTATACTGCTGTTGTCAGGTAAGAATATGACAAAAAAGTAAAATAATACAGCAGTTTGTGTGTGTGTGTGTGTGTGTGTGTGTGTGTGTAACTGTGTAGAAGACAGCATAAAAAGTACAGATATGCAAATAATCACATTATCAGTACTAGCTAGGAAATAATAATAAATGGGTTTTGTTGACCTTTAATATTGTTGACTTGTAAGGTGTGAAAGTCTCTTGATTTGGGCATGTAACTAAGGCATTAATGCTACGTTGCACAGTGTTTTTGTAGTGTACTGTACTTTGCTGTCATTCATGCAGCAATTTTGTCATTGATAGATTGCACAGAACTTACTGAAAATGTTGCTAAACAAGCCACCACTTGTTTATGTATGTTTGTACCAGTAGTTTTCAACTCACCAATGACATTCTAGAAAAAAACTCTCTCTTTCTCTCTCTCTCGTGACAGCTACACTATAGAATATTTTTCTTAAAGAACTGTGTTTTTTTGTTAAGACTACAAATACAAGGCTCACTTATTTCAGGATGACACCAGGTGACCCTAGCGCTCTCTAGCCTTAGAGCTGCTTAGTCACCTTCCAACTAGCTGACATCCAATAAAGAATACAATAAACAAGTGATTTATTTTTATTTTCCTTTCTATTATAATCGTGTGGGGCAGCTGTGTGTCTGTGTTGTGTATGAGAACTGAATGGGAAGATTACCTTTACTACAGTGTTTACCTGCAGCTTCTTTTGAACTTCCGTATGCAAAAGAGGTTGTTTTAATAAATTGAATCATATCTGATATATACCATCTGTAAATACTCTTTTGACTCATTAAGACATTAATGGCAAAAGACCATGAACACAGCATTTCTTATTTGTTCCGTATGATACTGAAATTCGGGGAAAGTTTAAAGCACATGATCTTATAAAGTTAATTCACATGGCCATAAATTCTAATCTCCTGTTAATGAGGAGAATGATTATGTTTGAAATGTTGAGTTCATAAAGATTACACTTTCTAGCATTATGTTTCTTAAATATAATCTATGCGTTGCTTTCCTTTCCCATTTTTATTTTTTTATTAACTTTTTATTTCAAGCATAACAATGGTACATACACTTCAATGTTAAATGCATCATCAAAAATAAAGTAGTTGATATTGTTACAAATGCCTCCACAAGTTTCTCCACATTTTATCCACGATATCAATATAGACTCTACAAGTCTCTCTATTTGATAACAAAAACACCTTTTACTAACAAAACATTAGACATTGTTAGAAGACATTGCTAGACTACCGTTTGTGGCCCAAAGAGAGAACCAATATTATAATATCTTTCCCAATTTTATTAGAATTTATAGTGCCATAAAAATTAAATAAAGGTTTTTCAGTTTCATAAAAACCTATGTTAACTGTTTAAATATATTGTGTAAGATCCATTAATAACTACAGGCGACTTAGGCACTGAAGTCCTGGACATACAGAATTGGTTTCCGTACATCCAGAATTATTTTATATGGAGCGTGACAGACCTTCATGTGTATTTTATATGCACATTGAGCTGGACCCAGACTTCAGTGCTTGAAATTAGTTACTCCTGGGCTAAACCATGTTGACTGCAGGGGGAGTCAAGTTAATTGTATTCTTTGCATGCAGGGATATATCTTTGAATTGGTTACTGAACACAGATACTGACCAGCTTTACTATTAAACTGTTACTTAGAATTTGGATAGGAAACATCACCTCTCAACTCTAATACTGTGTGTAACAGATGAAATATGACTGCCCTGCAATCAACATGGTTTAGCCCAGGAGTGACTCATTTCAAGCACTTACTTAAGTCTGGATCCAGCCCATTGGGCGTATTTAAATCATACAGTAATAAATGGGCTTAGCCCTTATGTACGCATGTCTTGTCCGCATGTTTACTCTTGCACACAGACAAGATAAGTTAGGATTCTGGACACAGGGTGTGGGTTGGCAGTAAGAATGGTCAGAAAGGGCCAGTTTCTAGTAGCCAGTTTCGATCATCCCCTGGATGAAATGGCAGTGGTGAATGGTAAGTATTTATCTATCCCTAACCCTAATCCTTACACAACCCTCCCCTTCCATTACCCTAACCCTAACCCTCTCCTCCCCGCAGCCTGACCCTAACCCTTTCCTCCCCACAGCCTGACCCTAACCCTTTCCTCCCCACAGCCTGACCCTAAGACTCCCGTCCCCACAACCTAACCCTTATAGAGTCCCCTTATAGTGGGTCTGCGGCGGGCGCAGGGTTTAGAAAATAATGAATGGGTAATTGCTGAAAAATTAATTCTGCATACTTACCCATTCATTAATAACAGCATCTAATTAGTGCTATTTGAAAATGGACAGCAGAAAATGATCTGTCAGCTGTCTGTATTTCGGAAATCCACATCCCCTGGACACGTAAGTGTTCTTAGTTCCGTACATGAGTGGGAGAGTGCCTACTCACCTACAAAACTTTGGAGCAGGTGAATTTATGGAACCCCTCTGTACATTCGCAATTCATTATTAGGTCTGCATCAGGCCTATTATCTTCAACCTCCAATAGCATAACAATCAGCACTGGTCACCAGTCAGCAGTGCTCACCATTTCCACACAGCACAGAAATTTTGTTGTCACACTTTAAAAAGATATATTAAAAAAATGCTTAGATTTATATAAACTATTTTTCAGAGTATTAGGCTAAATGACCACATTTACCAACAACTAAAAACCCCCTTTGTGGTGTTGTATAAAGCAGACACAGACAACATTTCAAATCTATTTTACATATTAAGTGCAGTTTTTAAGAAGGATGGGCAGACTGATGATGGACCTGCATTGCTTGTATCACTTTATTATCTGTGTATTAGTACACTTAGAAGACAGTGTTGTTACTTCTGATTCCAGTGAAATGCTCATTTGCACATCCCGTACGCTGACTGACTGCCCAGAACTAAAGAATAGGGCTGGGGTTTCATCCATTTAGCGGAATGTTTTCCACAGAATGACTGAATCGTCTCTGGTTAGCGAGATTTCACTGGATAATTCTGAGCAAATACAGAATAACATTTTATTGGCGTTATAATAATGTTTTTATAAAGAAATACAATGTTATGAGGGACTAAATCCAGACTTACCAAATGTTTAGTGTTTGTGAGAGGAAATCACCCCCATCCACGATCCACAATCATGCTTTCCTACCATGGATTTCCACCATGGATTTGGATCCTAAACATGTGTTTTGGAAGTATTTCCACTGATGGTGCGAGGAGCATATGGCACATGTTCGAAGTTTCAGCCTTTATGCACTATCCAGATTTCCGTGTCATCCCTATTATACAGGATGTCCAGCTATTGTAACTCCCTTGCCTGGATGGGGAGCGGCCTCTGTTCATCCGCATGGGAGTTAGGATACAGCCGGATTCGGCATTGGATCTCCGCTGTTGCTGTGCTGGAGCTCTGAGTGTAGCGTCTGCTGAAGGCTGGATTTGGTCCGAGGTCACTAGTAGGACCAAGGTCATATCACAAGCCATAGTCACAAATGCTAGCCTTTAAACAACTATAGGCTCATGACATTTGTTGATTCATGTTGTGTAACTTGTCATAGACGTATGACATTTGTTGATTCTTGTTGTGTAATTCAATGTTTGCCTGGGATACGGGACCAGAATTGGCAGCTGAGTGTGTGGATAAAATACTAGAGCCAAAGCCATGAAAAAAGCGCAGTAACAGTGGGACAAGTGGTAGGCGGTCGCAAGGATGTATAGAACAATGACATGTATATGCTAGACTTAATCTTATGCTATACATCTATGAAAACACATCATATGAAAAGCACCTGCCTGATATAACCATCAGGTACACTGATTGGACAGTGTGTGAAGCATACTACATATCCTATTGTAACTTACCTGTGCAGCCTGTTCTCCTAGGATTATCAGTCCCAGCAGGAGAGGTGTATGGCACCGATAACGGGACCTTTACCTGGCGGGAAATCGTCCTGTTTTTAAGGTCTGGGATTGATAATCATCCCAGTGTATGGCCAGCTTAACTGATGCATTTACATAGAGGTGACTCAGTTATCTCAGCTCAGAGCAATGGTCGTGGTGGTATGAATGTGCTGAGAACTTTGTTTTATCTCATGTCGTTGTATTTTTACATTGCAGGCTTGTTGTCATTTGGCGTTAAGGAGTCTGCCTGGGTAAACAAGGTATTCACAGCAGTAAATGTTCTTGTCCTCTTGTTCGTGATGATTGCTGGATTTGTAAAAGGAGATCCTCAGAACTGGAAGATATCAGAGTCCTTTCTCCAGAACATCTCTGCTCCACCAGGGTAAGACATCCATGACTGGCATTATCTCTGTTTCATCCATGTAGACACCATCTCAACCTCCCATTTCAACCTTATGCACAGCTCAGCTCCCTTGTGGATAGATGTTGACACAACTAAACTCTAGTCTCAGTCTTATAAGGCTATGTAACGCTCACTAACACGTCACACATCAGCTTTAGTAAAGGCGTCTAGGACCGTATTCACACCTAAGAAGCATTTAGTAAATGATCTACTGCTCATCTATGTACCAGTTAGGTGCATAGATTGCCACTGTGTGGTCTTTAAAGACAGCGCAGAGTAGTTTAAGTATAAAGAGGTGGAGTATTGCCTCCTCGGGGAGTGATTAGGTAGAAGTGGGAGTGAGGAGGGACTTAGATTAGCCGGGGAGGGCTGGGGGGGAGGCATTGTCCGTGCGAAGTTTGCTTCTTAAGAAGGAAACTCCGCACGGTTAGATAAGGCAGCCCTCTGGCACTTGTAAGTGCCATAAGATACATAAAAACAGGGGCGGGGGATTGGGGCAGGACAGGTGAGTTAGGTGTGGATCTGTTCACACCTAACTCACTCTTATTTGAGAACACGGTCCATAGTTATGTAATAATGGGCTGGATTCACACTTAATAAAGCAAGGGGACTTACGCAAGCCGCTTACATATGTCCCCTTGCAAGTAACATCTGCGCATACTCGCACCATGGAACTCTGTGCTGTGTGCAGAGAGCTCTGTACGTCTGGGCAGTGTAGGCATTTGGAATACCTTAATCCCGCGAAGGGGGCAGAATCAGGCATGCAGAATAGCTGGCTGGGGATTTGTGTCTGTGTACGGACATGCATGACAGAGGGGGGTGACAGGGGAGTTCTCTCATGTCTTCCATGCTTCATTCCACACCTCCGTACATACTGTGCCTGTCACTTGTGGCGGTCTACATACAGCCCGATAATACTAAGCATCAAATATATGTAATAACAACTCTAATCATCACATGTATCTCAGGTAATAATATCACTGGGCACTATATATAAATTACAACTAAAAGCAACACAATGCACCAAAAATAAGTATTAAAAATATTTATTATCAAAAATAATTACCAATACTAAGCGCCAAATGTACATACTGCCATATGCCAAGCAGCTGTTAATGTGATGGGATTTATGTATATTATAATCTAAAAATCATAAGAAATATACATTTATAATTGTATTTCAGCTACCGAATTGTTAATTTGAATCATATTTGTGCAAAGTTAAACACATAAAGTGCTGTAACATAAATACGTTCATATTTTTTCCTCTCAGCAATTATGTGTCATATGAAAATGTGACAAGTAAACACGGGGCTGGAGGCTTCATGCCATATGGAATGACTGGGATGCTGGCTGGTGCAGCTACTTGCTTCTATGCCTTCGTTGGATTTGACTGCATTGCTACAACCGGTAAGAACTAGTGTGCACACTACCTTTAAATAGACAGCTGAGGATTTGATAGGCCTATTGCATGAGCTGGCTGCAATACAGCTCAGGCCAGAAAGTCACACGTTAGAGAGAAGAGCTGAAATTCTGCAAACCAGAGCCAGATCTGGGTGTGGATGAATACAGGCCAATAGGTTCCAGTGAAAGATTCTTTGTGTTTCCATGTTGTTGTTTGTTTGTTTCCACAATTTCAGTTTTACAGTTGGAAAAATACTTTTTATTATTTAAGGAAATACATTTCTGTTTTTCTGTATTGCAATAAAATATTTTTCCTAAATGTTGAAATTAGAATTGTGTGGTTGCTAATGTTCCCAAAAACATTATTACTATAATACCAAATAGAAAGCAGAGATACGCTATGAGATTAAGCTGCTCTGGTTACAGAGGCTTGTGGCTACTGTCTGTCTCACTGTATAAGTTTTATATAAATGCCCACAACATATATCAAATCTAACCAAGTAAAACATAATATATAACACATTTTATAAAATGAGATTTTTATGTGCCCCACCTTTCTGAGTATTTATATAGACAGCAATAAGGGCCTAATCCAGACCTCCATGCATTTTAGGTACGCACGGTCTGTAGATCCACACAGAAGAGGGGAGTGAGCTCTCCTGTCACTCCCCTCTCTCACGTGGACGACCTACACGTCCATAAGCCTTCCTTAACGGATCCGTGCAAATGTGCCTGCCGCCGCCCACTTACCTTCATCTGCATGCCTATCCCTGCCTCCTGTGCTGGGATTAGGCATGAGCATGTCTTGTAACACCCCGTCAGATGGATCTTCTTGCGCACAGAAGTAATATATGTACACAAGGGGATCCGTTATGAAACATCTGGCATACACATGGGCATTACCTGGAAATCTTCTGATTAGGCCCTAAGGGCCGGATCCAGACCCCCGCGTGCTTTACGTACATGCGGGGGTCTGAAATTACACAAGGCAGAGGGAGGGTATGCCCCTGTTACTTCCCTCTGTTAGTATTAGTAGTTCCATATGTTACAAGGAATGAGTTCCGTACATTAGAAGGTAGGATTGCGTAACATCTGACAGGCAAACTCCGATGTTACTGGTCAGGGGACTTACGCTAATGACATAAAGCAATAATGTGATAAGATTAGTAAAGTTAATGCAAAGTCCTTTGCAAACTCTTTTTGTCTAGTCGAGGCCTGGCTAGCATGTGGCTGTCCGTGTGTTTCACACGACAATTACAATACAATACCTGGCAGATCATGCTAGGACCCATAGCTTCACAATACCTGGAGGCCACAAGGTAGCCAAGCCTGGTCTAGACTCTTCATAATACAGTTAACTTTAGCCTTACTCATATAGCATATTTATGGTTCTCTTTTCTTGTGTTTGTTTGCAAGGTTCAGTAAAAATAGATCATTTATGTAATAAGCAAACATGCATCAAACTGCATCTTTACTGTACCATTTATACTGGAATGTTGTATATAATTATAACATTGGACACATTCCCTATGTTTGTAATGTTTTGTTGGAAGATACACACAGGCATCACAGCTGTTACTGTGTGGTACTTACCTATTCCTTGTCTGCAGGTGAGGAAGTCCGAAATCCACAGAGAGCGATACCCATTGGCATTGTGACCTCCTTGCTGGTGTGCTTTATGGCCTACTTTGGTGTGTCGGCAGCCCTGACATTAATGATGCCGTATTACTTGTTAGATGAGAAGAGTCCTCTTCCTGTTGCGTTTGAGTATGTTGGCTGGGGGCCGGCTAAATACGTTGTGGCTGTTGGGTCTCTCTGTGCTCTCTCTACCAGGTAAATGTCTAAAATCTGGCCAGGCCAGTGATATGTCTTTACTCTGTATTCAGTGTGTTGTTCCAGAAATCTAATTCACATCCCATAGAATAAAGACATTATGGTCTGATTTTTTTGTGAGAAAATTAGTAGCAAGTTTAAAGCTGGACAAAACCATGTTTGCCACAAGGAAGGATGTTTAAGTAGTGCAGGCAGATTTAGAGCTGGGAGGTGCATATCCTAGCTCCACAGTGTAAGGGTAAAAGCATCCAGGTTTTTGTGTGTGTACCACATGCACAACATTGTAACAGGCTTTGTCCAGGAGAAATTTACTACTACTACTACGATCCCCTCACCCTATAGTCTCAAGTATTCCGTTACTAAAGAAAATATATAAATTTACCCAGAAACCCAATCTTTCCAGTGGTTGTGTCTAACACAATAGCTTGGTGGCTGTGTACTTACTCCTGGTGTTTGCTTGTTGTGGGTGATTACAAACAACTATTCTACGTCTATCATGTACAAAGATGCATGAAAACAGGCTGATGGCAGAGTCTGCAAACACGCATGTTCAGTGGACCATTTTATAACACCACTGTAACTGCAGAAATGTCATCATGGAGTATTTCACACTCATTACAACAGTACAAGCTTCTAATCAATAACCTGTCTGTGTAATTAGTAACGATTATGCATCACTGTGCAGAATAGTAACCATGTACATGACAATCTGCATATTTTGCCTTTAACTGTTATGAGGGTACATGCAAGGCAGTGAATGAAAGGTGGATCCGTACTTTAATGCTGATGGGCTGAATCCACGTTTAATAAAGATAGGTGGCCAGATCCAGACACCCGTATGCTTTACGTGCGCGCGGGGGTCTGAAATTACGCAAGGTAGAGGGGAGTGCACTTCCCCATCACTCCCCTCTTTCAGTAGTAAACCCAACATTCAATTTTACGCATTGATCTGCGTCTGTACGGACGTGGATCAATGCGTATCTGGGTGCCCCGCTCTCGCCCCTTCATTTGCATGCCTATCTCTGCCTGTATGGCAGGGACACGGCATGCATACCTGAAGGGTCGGCCCCTTCATCGTACTTTTTAAGGTACGGAACTGAGTATCGTACATCTGAAGGTATGCTTGAGTAACATCTGGCGCACAAATGCGTTAGTCCCCTGACTTATTAGTTCTGGATCCAGTCCAGGGTACTGGGCAGTACAGAGGAATTCTGCATTGAATGGCATCTGTCCGATGCAGAGTTCAGACTTCGCATGGTGGGTGGGAACTGCAATGGGAGGCAGGGGTTGCGCACTTCTCTCGCATGTACAGAATTACGGATATCTCATCCTATTAATATGCTATTGATCCTGGGTTCGGTCCACCTTGTACATGTAATCTTGTTTAGATTCCCTGGTTCTATATATTAAATTGCAGTTTGTAAGACTAAGCTTTCTTTCGTCTATAAATGGACAATTAGATGGAATTCAGACCTTTGCTGCTTGAGCTCCAACCGGAGCTGTAGTTAGACTTTTTTAGCACCCGGAGCAAAGAGTAAAAATAGTACCCCCAAATAATAACCAGTTAAACCTTAAAAATGAACTTACTGGCACCCAACTTTGACTGTGCGACCTGGGGGACCGCCCCTATCGCATACCCCTAGTTACGGCCCCTGATCCTAACCTTGCTGTACAGCTTACATTCTTCCCCCTACCAACACAGTGGAAGCATTTACACTTCCAGCTCTGGGCTTCCCCACCATCGAAATGCTTACCAGACGAATCTGGATCCCCTGGTCCGTTCCGTTACTGCGGTGCCTATGCATGCGTTTTTGATCATAGCAAAAGGAAAACACAACCTTGCCGTGATTCTGGATGCTCTTCACGAAAATCTGGTATATGAGGTTGAAAACTATATTATTGATGTTCTTGTATATAGAATATAGAGTATATGTATTTGGCATGAATCAAGTACTTCACAGCTTTCTGTGTATTTAAATGCCAGGCACACTGTATATTGCAATAATTCTCTTTATTAGTACATTTGCTTTTGCTGTAACAAGAGCAGTAAATGGGGAAAGAATATTCTTCATTTATAACCATGACTACATGACATATGTTACCAAATATGGTCCTGCAACAGGGGCTAATTCTCTCTCCTGTTAGACCACTCCAGTTATTGCTCTTACCATGTGCTCTCTAGTTCAGAACTTCTCAACTTTTGTCCTCAAGTGTCTCCTACCTGTCCTATTTTGTTCTTATAGTAATCACATGTAGAGGACCACATAATACTACAAACGGTACGCTGCTATGCTTGCACTGGAAGTCTGGGTTCTTGCTTCATGTTGTACAGTGTAAATGCTGTACAATGTAATATAGAGTAGTGCATTTATATCATAGCGGACAGAGAAAAGGAAATGTATTCTGTCTGCTCTCCACTATTAGCATAAAATAGGGGCAGAGGTATGCACTAGGCCACAGTTTAAAGTTACTACGTTTGTCGCTTTGAAAATCTCATTTAAAAATATTTTTTATTTAGAAAATTGGTTTTGTTAGAAAATATATTTAATGAATGGCTAAGTATGCCGAAAGATCTATTTTCGGCAACTTACCCATTAATTACGGCGACAGCTTATATCGACTGGACCCGATGCAGTCCCTGTACCAGACGCAAGACTGGAGGACTAGATAGGTTAGTAACAGCCTAGAGGGAAACTTTTAGGGTTAGGCTACGGGGAGGGGATGGAGTGTAGAAGGGGAGGCTTAGGGTTAGACTGTGGGGAGGGGATGGACCGTAGAAGTAGAAGGTTAGGGTAAGGCTGCAGGAAGGGAGGGTTAGGGGAAGGGAAGGGTTAAGGTGATGATTAGGATAAGGGTTGGCTGAGAAAAAACTCACCTGTCGGCCCTGGGAATTCATTCTGGGTTTCTTCGCACACTGCTGTATCCTTATAATAGGGCCATTCGAAGCAGCAAACCCACCCCATTTCAAAGACATATGGTGACTGACCTGTGGTATAATAAGTTACACTTACATAAGTTAGGTTAGAAAAATACCCTTCACTCTTTTAAATAATTATGATAAAATCATTTACAGCACAGAAAGTTACTTACCAAACTCTGGGCCATCAAGGCACATCTATTTCTGGACCATGCATCGGTGCACCTGGACAGACTGCCTAACTTACACAATGGTGGACACCTGTCCTTTTCAGGAGACATTTTCTGCAATGTAGATGTCCACTTAGGTGCCAGAGCACTCACTGCATAAATGTCCAACAATCTGGTTTAGCCATTTATATCATCAATGAAACATAGGAAACTGAGGGATAGTTTTAGGCAAATGTGGTAAAATAGAGCTTTTCTTGCATTGATTGTATTGAATTTGGAAATGTTCTTCTCCACAGTAAAGAGCAATGTGCACAGTTCACTGTTAAAAATATTGGGCCCGATTCAATTAGCCGCGATGACGGGAAAAACTACGCGCTGCGCTTTTTCCCGTCATATACGGTATGAAAAATAGGCGAATTTTTATGCGCACCCCATAAAGTCGCCCCAATAAATTAGCGGAATTAGCTTTGCACCGCAAAATACACCGCTCACTAATAAGGCTCACTATCTACCCACTGTAAAGCATATGGCTACATAACACACAAAACAAGAAATGTAGATGAACATGTGGAACTAGAGATACATGATGGTTACAAAGCCAGTTCTACACTGTCCAGCAGCATTCAGGGATTATTGAGGACTATAGTTGATATATTCTGCCCTGGACCTGCACAATAATGCCAAATGCATGCGTCTGAAATGTATGAAACTTTTTAAATATGCTGAAAACTCACACTTTCACAGGATGACTTAACAGCCCATTAGAGATTTGGGGCATTTGCCCATAAGTAAAATGGGTGCAGGTCAATGGCTAACAAACTTTAATTCTCTGTAATATCAATGCTTTGTTTACTATGGTGGTGGCTTATTGATTGTAATTACCAATTAATTTCCGTGTCACAATCTTGCATGACCGGTGTTTCGCTTTGTTGCATGTGTTTGACTTTTATTCAGTCTGCTCGGATCCATTTTCCCAATGCCTCGTGTAATCTATGCTATGGCGGAAGATGGGTTGCTTTTCAAATCCCTAGCTCAGATCAGTCCCAGGACGAAGACCCCTGTAATTGCCACCCTCTCGTCTGGTGCAGTGGCAGGTGAGATAACTCAGGAGTAATCTTTTGTATCACAGCACAAAGAAATGGGAATCTACAGTCCTGTAATGGCAACATCACCTTATTTGTATGTTTATTTAAAATGCCCCAGTCAGCTTTATTCCATGTACTTTAATTCATTTCATATCCCACACTCATGTAGAAACTTTCTTTACTCCTTTATCATTGAATCATTTTTTTTTTTCTATAAATCATGTACCCTTGAGAATTATGTTTATATAAATCATTGATAATTCTTCATTCATGAACTTAGTTATAGATTTGACCTATTTAGGAATCAAGGGTATATGAGTTATTTTATGTTGTAGTTGTTGTCTTCCTCATCTCACTTTTGGCTTGCTCACTTAACACCTTTGTAGTTCTATAGCGCTAAAAGCGTCTTTTCAACATCCATCATTTTTCTATTCTAGCCTGCTGGGCTCTATGTTTCCTCTTCCCCGAATTCTGTTTGCCATGGCAAGAGACGGTTTACTATTTAAATTTCTTTCCAACGTGAGTAAACGGCAGTCTCCAGTTGCTGCCACGCTGACTGCTGGTGTGACCTCTGGTAAGATGGGAGTAAAGAGCATAAGGCTCATGGTGTATGCATGTGATTATAATTGTGGGGGCTGCTGTACAATCTACTCTGCATGTTAGTCAGGGGTGTCCATTGAAGAGGTTGGAGAAACTCACAACTTTATTATAAAAATACATTTTAAACTTGCATGAAAGTTGTGATTAAATATTTGGATAACAATGATAACTATTACAGTGTACCTGTCACTTACAATGGGTGTAGCCCAGCTCTGTAACTAGTGCCCAGGGCATTAAAAGAGGGTTGGGCAGAGGTTAGCTGGGCTGATTAAGGGCCGGATTCACAGCCCCAGACGTGCTGCACATACGTCCTTAATTTACCAAAAATAGCGACTACGCATGTGTAGTAACTATTTTACGTAATCTACGTATTGTTTTGTTACGTAGATCGCATATATGCGGTCTTGTAGAGTAAGCACTCAGCATATAGTGTTGGAAGCAGGTGGCCTTTTCCAGCTTCATATACTGTATGTTGAGCACTGCTGAGGCTGGTCAGTGAGCGGTAGGGGCGTGGGGAGACAATTTTCTTTATCGTCCATATAGCTTGTTACAGCCCTGATGAAGACAGTTGACCTGATCTAGAGCTGCACTTATGTATGTCTTTCAGGAGGAAACCACTCTGCCCACGTGCAGAACAGGAGTGAGCACTGATAGATGAGCACCATGAAGCCTGTCTACCAGTGTCAGCATCCGTGTGCTCTGCACTAGTGCAATGAGTAGTTCCTCTGTATTTAAATGAGAAAGTGCTTTTTTTAGTGCTGCTGCGAGTCCAGTAGTAGGTCGGAGTTATTGCACTTCCACCTAAAATTTACATCAGCTCAGAGCTGGTGTAAGTGTAAAACAGATGATTTCCTGTCAATAAATGGCCCTATTTTTACTATAAAATCAGCGCTACATATGTCTTTAAATGTGAATAATTAAACTGAACCATCATTTGATTTGATGATTTTTTTAAAGCCTGATAAGCAGCGGATTGCCGCTTATTGTAGACAGAAGTTATGTAACATGCAAGCTTGTATAGCCTTGTATAGGCTCGCAGCCTCTGCCTATATGCATTCATTTGCATGTTGCATCCTCTGCCCTACAACTCTGGATCAGATCCAATATGCAAAAGAATATACTTTTATAAAATGCTGGTTACCTCCCTGTGTATAGGCTGCATGTCCACTGTAATGGATTTCATTTATCCAAAAACTGGTACAATGTTACACATTTGTTGTCTTTCCTTTTAGCTTCAATCAACAGATTATATACAGTTGAGTTTTTGACGCAGATTATATCAAACTATTGGCCTAATAGTTCTATTTCAATTCAAATAGTTTGAGTTTTATCTTGTGTTATGGTTTGTGTTACTTTTGGCTTCATTCAATACAGACAAGCCAAGAACTTGGAATTCGTTATGTATAGACACTCAAAATTGCTCAGCAAAAATAGGAGTGTCAGGAACGCTGGGGAATAGTCTAAAAACCAGATATGTACTTTTTGCAGTTATATTTGCAATTTTATAACCAAACATTTTATGTTTTATAAAACAAATTAATAGTAACTAGCCCCAGGCCCCAGGCTTTTGCATAGCTATATAGTTCATCTTGTTTTCTAGGATTGGAAATATGAAATTAAAGTGTTTGTCCTCAGCACATAGAGGAGAGGAAAGGAGAAACAACAAATGGTGTTGGGTATTTTGGTGATGTTTAATGTTTTTTCTAAAATGCTGATGATGATATAGTTGACTGTTGTCTGTCACAATTAGCACAGAGCACACTATAAAATTTTTATGATCTACACACATTAATTTATTTTTATTAGATTTTTTGTTAGATTTTTAGCAATCAACATTTTTATATATACATTTATTTACTTTTGGGCTGATCTATAGTTTGAGATTAAGGGCAATAACAGGTTGCAATAGAAGTGGTGTAAGTGAATATACTTACAGGGGAAATGTTAACTTTCACATACAGAATTCTAAATATTGTGGAGTTTATGTTTAATCAGTAAATTAGAGTTGAGCTTGAAAACTTTGCATCTCAAATCTAATTCTGTTTTCACTGTTTAAATGTAAATGAGTAGAATTACACACTGTAAAATAATCACAAGCAGGTGGGCTTCTTGTAAGAAAATACTATTGAATTTAAACTAAATTGTACTCAATTATAAAATGGATAACGAAAAGTTTTGAATGAAATGGGATTGCTTTCTCATGGCACAGTAACAGACACATAGATAGTGATTTGTAATTGCTCACAGATACTATAGTTTCATTAAAAGTTACATAGAGATAAAGAGGTGCAAATGTTCCCACAGAGCAAACGATTAAACCTATATGTGATCATATCTATGATCCATATGATGCAATCCAGAATGCCATTCAGAATAAGACTCTTCTAAGTGCTAATTGTGTGACAATGTCAACTTTGATTATTAAGGAATAGATTTACTCAGAGGCGGAACTAGCAAGTTGTGGGCCCAGGTGCAAAAAATATGCTTTGGCCCTGATGATATCCCAGGTAACCTGGTGGGGATTAAGGAATAGATTTACTAAACTGTGGAAAAGTGGAGATGTTGCCCATAGCAACAAGTCAGATTCTAGCTGACATTCTCTAGTATGTAATAGGAAAGTGAGAACTAGAATCTCATTGGTTGCTAAGGTCTCCACTTTTTCCATTCCACAATTTAGTAAATCTAGCCCTAAAAATGTAATTTAAAGAGCTGCAAAATATTGACACAGAGCATATGACTTTTCATACAGTACTGGTCCTCCTCGGCCTCTGCTCATACATAGCTGTACGTCTGCATTGGCAGGCTGCATGTTGGAAAAAATATGTGTATTATCATATTTGGGCCATCATATGTAATTCATTAAAAAATATCATGGTTTTAAACAAAGCTAGAGATTTGTTTAATCCTTCATGTCCTAATAATATCTTGATTTGTTAATCCATACACAAAGAGGGTCTATCGTGGAGGACCAGTCAATAACACAAAAAAAGAGGGGTAAAATGAGATTTGGGATGGGTGGCCCGTTTATTTGGGTTTTTAACAATATTTTTATTGAATAATCAATGCAGTTTATGCAGCTCTGTAAAACAAAAGCAAAACATTAAATACATAACTACTATTCTATATATAATATTTGAACAGCAGGAGTAAATGGTAAATTGTAACCTAATCGTACCAATGAATTTTAATGTGTTTCCTTGTAGCTATAATGGCGTTTCTCTTTGACCTGAAAGCTCTGGTTGACATGATGTCCATTGGAACGCTCCTGGCCTATTCCCTAGTGGCGGCATGTGTTCTCATCCTCCGGTACAGTCCATACTTTCACTTGAGTTTATATGGAATGCTTTATAAAAGAGAATGGATGATTTGCAGTACTTTTCTATAGGTCTCTAGTGGACTATGTGGGGAAAGTTGACTTTCTGGATCTGGCCCAGTATGAGGAAAGTGAGCTGACTGGTATATAACATTTAGTTTCAGTCTTCATCAGCTGCCTTGTCATAAAGTTCAGTACAGCAGGTGAAAGTTGTGGGCACCACTACATGTGCCTTGTGTTCACAGTGGTTTTTTTTTTACTTACTCATCCGCACTTGAATATTTTCTGAGCTAAGGACCCACTGGATGAAACACTGGAGTAGTGATGACCCCTTCTGGCAGCCTCCATAATAGATAAATCTTCCAATTCCTTTTTAGCCAATGACTGGGATATTTTTAGCTCCGCTGTAGTTATTTATTTCCTGTGTTTTAGTACATTTTACTCATAAATACGGTTAGAATTTGCAAATTAACTCTCATTTATGTAGGAATCTCACTTTATAAACACTGAGGGGCTGATCCAGAGGTGAGCGTATCGCGGTGACTTCACACTGCACATACTCAGACATCATGTGCATGCAGCTGCAGGTGATCTGAACCTAAACGCAACTGGCGCTGTGGCCGCTTGTGTTCTGAAGGGCATTCCATGGGACAGAAATGGTGGGGGCACATTGTCAATGTACAGTAAGGTTTTTTGTTCACGCAATTGTACCTGGTCCAGAACCGAACACAATCATTAGTTTATAGCTAATCATTGCACCAGCTGCAGGTCCTGTCTAAGTCCAGGGGCTGGGCACTTCATAGCTTATATCAGACCATTGTGTTTGCATTTTATACAAATGCTATACAAAGGTTATGGATTTGCTTCTTGAGCATTGTGTAGCTATAAAATAATGTATATTGTATTCATTACACCCTGCACTTACACAACATATATGGTCCTCTACAGCTTGCAGCCATGCAACACTTAGGTTTGTTTCAATGTCAGGCGATTTGCCGCGATTAGTTAAATGGCTAATCGCGGTGGTTTTCTATTGAAAATTACCGCAATTAAGCCCTTTAAACATTGCGGAGCATCGCCTGTGTTTGAAACAAATCGAGTGTTAATGAATTTCAACATTTTTTTAAAAAATCGCGCCAAAATCGCCGCGGTGGGCCACGATGTAAAATCGCATAAAATATCGTCTATTATGAATGAGGCCCATAGGGCTGGATCCAGACGTAGTTAAGTGCTTGAACTTAGTTACTCCTGGGATAAACCATGTTGATTGCAGGGGAGTCATATTTAATCTGTTGTAAACAGTATTAGAGTTGAGACGTGATATTTCCTATCCCAAGTCTAAATAACAGTGTGATAGTAACGCTGCTCAGTATCTGTGTAATAATATAATAATAATAATAATAATAATATAATAGTATTAGAGATGAGAGGTGATA
>WWET01000649.1:439046-482059 GCA_011038615.1 Limnodynastes dumerilii | reverse complement strand
TATCTTTTTGTATGCATTTGTGTAATTGTTATTTTCAAAGTGTTACATAGATTTCACCTTTCTTATTTTCCCATCTACAGGATTAGCATTGACACAAAAAATAGTAAAAACTTGATATTGCTTCCTATGTAGGAAATATGACAGAAATGATATACAGTATAACTTGAATTGAGATAACTAAACTTTATGGGTTTTTTTTCATCTTCAGTCATTTATGGAAATATACTTTTATTTATTTATTTAAAATTATTTTTCAGTGAACATTAGAACAACTAGAATATTGTTTGTTCTGATAATAGTATTAATGGTAATTTCTAACAACCCCCCGATAAGAACTGTTGGTACATATTTATAGTGACAGCACCAGCACCAGTACTAGTTAGTTACATCACTTGTTGTTGCACCTTCAATAGCTGTAATAAAGTTACGTTTGTTTGTGTCTGGTGATTGTCCTCAGTAGTTGGTGCCCCTTTATCTCTGTCTTTTGATGTAGTCTTGTAAAGTGTAACTTTCCTCTTTTGTTCTAGAGATTCTGCTACTGTTCTCCTTTACTAGTAGATGTAGGGGTAGCTGAGGCTAGGGAAAATTGGAAGCTTCTAAGTGTAAAGCTGTATACACACTTGTCCAATTCTCTTCAGATCCAACTCCTTGCCATACTGTTTACACAATCCTATAGCAGGTACAACACTCAATCTGCTGAAAGGTTCCTGTGACTACACATTCTATAAATCTTTGCTGTTGGCAACCACATATAACCACGTTTATATGTAACGAGCAGTTGTGTGAGCATACACCCTTATCCAGTGTCAGGACAACAGGATGGTCAGAGGTTGCATTGGATGTAAATTGGATAAGTGTGCAGTCAGTTTTATATCGCCTTAGGTTTGTTAAACATATGGAAACCTTAAACTTGTTACCATGGCCATTGTGAATTCTAAAAGTCCTTTAAATGACACTACATTAATGAGCAAAATACACTTTGCTCATTATGAGCAGATTACTCCATATCTGCAATAAAAAACAAAATAATAAAATATTTTTATTATAATAAACAATTAGAATGAACATGGTGTAAAATGTTATAATATATTTTAATGTCATTTATGACTCCAGGTAAGGTTAAACTGGGTCACCAACTTCAAACCACAATGCTATAAGGGAGATGGGGTAGCTTCAGACTAGACTGTACCTCTTAGTGAATATTTAAGAGCATAAATATATTTTTTCAGTGCCTCAGTAACTTTTTTGTCATATGGAAATAAAAATGAGTTTTATTTTGCGGTTGAAATGTGGCTAGATTGGATTTCCTATTGGAAGTGTGTCTGGAAAGTCCAATTTGGTGTTTTCAAGCTTTTTGTTGGTTTTAGGACCTCAAACTTAATTTAATTTTGTATAGATTTATGGGCCTAGCCTTCACTCAGCATGGAGCTCTGTGATCGAGCCAGTTCCTACATTAATAACTGCATATATGTGTTATGTGAAGTTCACATTTAATGCTCAAAATTGAGTGCTTTCATACAAAAAGATAAATATCATGTGTTCTGTGGCATGTGCAGTGTTCCCTTTTGTTATTACATCATATTGTCTGTCTGTGCCTTTTTAGAAAATATGCATGTGTTATATACATAACAACCACAAATGTGTTGGGCTTTTTAATGTGAGGTTGCCAAATGGCTGTTAAAATTACATAAGATTAGGGTTTTACAAAAAAGAGAAACTGTGAAAGGACACAAGAGAGTGAATAGTTCAGAAAGCGTATTATTATCCATTCATACTTATAATTCATCAGACCCTTCAATGTGACTGTTTGCAACTAAAATAATATTTCTGAACGTCTTAATTTATTTACTATTGCAGTTATCTGGCAGTAAATTATAACACCCCCCCTCCCTCCTCTAGTAAGCATTAATTCAGAGTCTATACCTGTTCTAGTCAATGAAGTGGGATTGGATAAATAAGATGGGACGGGTCATGTGGGACGAGATGGAAATACAGGATTGGCCAGTTTGCATATCTATATATATCTACACAGTTCCTAAATGTTTTCACACAAAGAACTGTTGCCCTGAATTGCGAATGCACGATCCATGGAAACACATTACTCACGGAGTTTAACTCCATGCCTAATGAGGTCCGTGAGAAGGGGTGTGCCAGTACTACGTAAGATGGAAGTTAAGAAAAGTGGGTGGGGTGATAGGGCTGAATGGGCTGGGTTAGCAAACCACGCACGTACTATAGCAAAATCCGCACAAAGATAGAAAAGTTAAGGTTGCCCTATGGGGGCGGAAGTCAGCAAAGATCTGTAAGAGAGAGGTGAGTGTCATGGAGGGCATATAGTTGCGTATTTTTGTGAATCCGCGCATACTTATTTCCTTCTTATCTGTGAGTTAGGCCCTGTGTGAATATTTCTGCAATTCTTCATCTACTCATTGTTTTACTGTTTAAAACAACAAGGTAGCATATGTTTTATACCGCAGTTTGAGATGCCAGAGTTTGCATTTAAGAATTTTTTTTTATATATAAACAGAAATAAAAATAATCTTGTAATCGGCTGTATAATACATATGCCCCTCCTGAATCAGGCTCCAATTAAAGCGACTGTTACAGTAGTTTTAAGTCCGCTTTTAGGGCTTTGTTGGTTGTGGGGGCCTGTTTCTTCATATGCCACATTGAGGTAGATCCAGAACTACGTCCGTCTTCCATAGACAGACGTAATTCACTGAACAATAGCTACCGCGCATGCGTAGTAGCTATTGTACGTAATCTGCGTATCGTTTCGATACGTAGATTGCGTATATGCGGTCTAAAAGACCGCGTATTGGCTTTATTAGGGAAAATTGACTTGGAAAAGATGGATAATATTTAATATTACATTAGGTTCAAGGCTGCAATGTGTTAATGCATAATATCTTGTATGTATATTTGCTATTTGTATAACATATGTTACAAACACCTCTTCATTCTGCATTCACGGTAACAGTATTGTAGAAGCTGCATTCTATCCCTTAATAAGATTACACAGGGATTTTATAGAGAGATACTGAATGTTCTTAAATCAATATAAAAGATAACCTTTATTGTTGTGTACATAAAACATTAGATAATAACAATCCTATTGTGCCTCCCAAATGTAGGAAACCTTCACTGTTTCCACTATTGTTTATACATAAATTTAGAGGTTAAGCAAAAGCATACTGGGATTTGTAGTGAATCTTCAGTTCATACTATGTTTTATATATATCTGTATTAGTAGGTGTATTTGCTATATTTTTGTTTAGGAATTATTTTAATTTAACTAACTGAAAGTGTTTTCTTTATGCAAAAATGCAATTTGATATAATATTAGCTTATATGTATGACTTATGTTATTAGATTTAAAAAAAATAGTATAATTTGCGTTAATTTTACAATATAAATCTATTGTTGCAATTATTTGTGTAGTCATTTTAGCAGGGAAAAAAACATGTACTTAAGCTGGCCATACACTGGAGCGATTGTCCGTCCGATCCTACAATTATTGTGGATCGGGCAAAAAAACGTTCTAGTAGTCAGGCTCAATTTTTAAGACATCAAATAAATGCACCAGAAACGCTCTGGGGCAATAATTGGATTTTTAAACTTGCTTGATTTATTTAAGGGAGCCAATCAGCTTATTGAATGGTTCCCTATTCTTTTAGTGCCTCCCTCCAGCAAAGGCCACGCTTTGTGGAGCTTGGCTTCAGCTGATCCCTGTCTCTGCTACTCCCTGCAATGACCGTTGCAGTGCAGCATAATAGATAGATCTGCAGCAGCACCCAGTGCAGGGAGTAGTAGAGACAGCGATCAGCCAAAGCCGTGCTCCAAACAGCGCGGCATCGGCTGATTCCAGTCTCTACTACTCCCTGCACTGGCTGCTGTAGATGTTTGTATTATGCTGCTCTGACACCTTTGAAGTATATTTCAAAGGTGTCAGAACAGCATAATATGTTGATCTGCTGCCCAGGCCGCCTCCCCCTCTTCTGCTAGGATTTCCAGTCCCAGCAGGAAATGATGACGATAACAGGACCTTTAACTGGCAGGAAATCGTCCTGTTGGGCCATCCACCGCTAGGATCGATACTCGCCCCAGTGTATGGCCAGCTTTACTGCAGACAGCACATATATTTGTATATTTGTACAACTTCAGAAGCTTTCCTTAATATTTCTACACTGTACCCTGCTAAAATGGTGATGACTCAGAAATCTGGATAGGCGTAAGGGCATAAACAAGCCCTTCACTAAAATTATAATAGATCTCCTCTTCAATCAAGCGTACATCATGTATGCTTCCCGCCCCATCCCGCCATTGCAAACACTTCCAGCACTAAAGTCTGATCCTGAGAATCCAGATGGACGCTGGAAGTCTGCTGCACACATGCATGGAGGCGAAATGCTGGTCTTTTATGCCCCCTTTGGTCTGGATCCGATTCATCCAATGTCACCTAAACTAAAGTCACTGTAGGTATCTTAATGAAAGACAATGACTGCGCTATTCTGTGTGTACATTTGTTTTTTTATTTTGAAATCTTATGTCCAAACTACGTTCTGATGCTCATTGTGTTATATTTGTCTTGCTTGTAAGATAACTGTCCAGTGCTACAAAAGTGGGACAATGTATATGCCACCTATGTTGATGAGGATTCTAACTGCTGTAGGTTCAGGTTCATAACATGGGTTTTATATATATATATATATATATATATATATATATATATATATGAGCTGGTGCTTTTATAGTGTGCGTGTGTGTGTAAATCCCATATATCCACTCTTTAGTCATATTACGACTTGACTACTGTAACCTCCTCCTTATAGGTCTCCTGCTCACCCATCTTGCCCCCCCCTTCAATCTACACTCAATGCTGTAGTAGATTCAGTTGTTCTATGAACGTGCTGCCATTTTACCTCTTCTTATAAATTAAGGTGATGTAAATTGTTTCTACTGACATTAGATACAGTAATATATTATAGATTTAGTCATTTTTCAGCATCAGCTATGATGATTAGTAATATCTAGATATTATAGTGGACATTGAATTTTATATATGTGCAAGGCTCATTTAAGGCCATACACAGAAATTTACTCTCCTCTAAGGTAGTAAAGGACTATATAAATCAGTCACCTTGGACAGCCAACCACCTAAATGAGGAAACCTATTCTGTGAAATAAATTATGTCAAAATAGTTGAGTGTGGGGACACAAACTGTATCAGTTCAGAATTAATTAAATTAAATACCTACGCCTTTTTAATATTTACATGACTACAGATTCTCCTTAATGCAGTTAACTAGTAGAGTAATGTTATACTAGTAAATCTCTCTCAAAACAAATGCATGCAATTTTATTTCACCAAGTGTAGAAAAAATGAATTTACTGAATTATGCCATTAACAATTTACTGCAATGTTTTATTTCATACATGTAAGAAAATATTCTCCCCTCAGACTGGTATTAATGCTTTACCTCAAAAACTATTATTTTTGTTGTTTCATGCTTATGTATAATAATTGTTACAGTGTAAGAAATATACTGTTTTGCTCTATAGTGTTTTAGAATGTTAATGTACTTTTTATTATGGTGTCTATTGCTCTGTTGCTATAATTACGTCCTGTAAATACAGACACAATTGTATATGTCATCTACACACAGCTGAGACTGCCATTTTGTAGGCTGAAGCTATATATATAACATACAGTCTATACCATCACTAAGAATTATTATTCGTTACGGTGTATAGTACTATACAGTAAACCCAGCAACATATATTCTTGCTGGAGTGGGCAATTTATGTATCCCAGTTTCTACGAAACTGGACTATATATCCCATGTTAACAGATAAAGGGCTAGATTTACTAAACTGCAGAAAATGAAAAGTGTAGATGTTGCCCGTAGCAACCATTGACATTCTAGCTGTCACCTATCATATACTAGAGGATGTCAGCTAAAATCTAATTGGTTGCTATAGGCAACATCTCCATATTTCCTTTTCCAAAATTTAGTCAATCTAGCCCAAAGACATCATAGTGGGAAATCAATTAGTATTAGCTCTAGCGCTAATATCTGGCAAGCCGACTCAAACATTGTGGGACCTCTAAAAGCATCACTGCCATATTCTGTGGAATATCAACATTTATTGCAGATTTTTGCCTTGATGATGTCATTGGGAGGTCACATTCCACATTTATAAAATGTCTGCATTGTTGTCTGTCTGTTGTCATTTGTGTGGTGGAATGTGGACATGAAGAAACTACTGGATTATGGAATATTTGTTATATAAGTTTTTGTACAATTAATTCTGCTTTTCTGTAGATTTCAACTCATCCACAACATGGGAGCTACAAATTTATGCTGTAATTTTCATCCTTTTATAAATGTTTTTTTTCTTTCCTTATTGTATTATATGCTTTATAAAACATTGTACACTTTCTGTATTTTATATCACGTATAAAAATTGGAAAAAAAAACAATTTTTGTTTCTTAAGACTTTTTTTTTTTAGTGACCTATATCAGTAGAAGTGAAAATTTAGAAGTGGCAGTATGGACATTTAGAAGTGGCAGTATGGACATTTAGGAGTGGCGGTATGGACATTTAGAAGTAGTGGTATGGACATTTAGAAGTAGTGTTATGAAAATTTGGAAATAATAGAAGTGAATGGAGATTTATAGCTTTTCAGTGAAAGCAGTGGTGGTATGAATATTTAGAGGTGTCGGTATGAACATCTAGGAGTGGCGGTATGGACATTTAGAAGTGGTGGTATGAAAATTTGGAAATAATAAAAGTGAATAGCGATTTATTGCTTTTATGAAATCAGTGAAAGAAGTGACGGTATGGCGTCCACCTTATGCCCTTTCACTTCAAGTCCTGGCCTATATAGTATTTTAGAGCCGTGTGATATAAAGGGTCTCCTTATACAGTACTCCATTTACAAATCGCTACCCTCTAAAACTCAGACAAAAAGCATCAATGATCCCAGTGAACATACCCAAAGAATCAGGCGCATAACAAGAGAGTTTGCTGGGGGGCAACTGATCTGGGTTTACTTCCTGGAAGAGAGAGAGTGGGCCATTGGCAGCTGCTTCCCCTCCACAGTAAGCAAGCTGTCAGAGGTTGACAGCTTATAATAGCACGTGGCAGCTGAATGCTGTTTATAAATACATGGACCTGATTCAGATTTGTGTGTGACTTACGTACCAATGTTGATCTGATAGTAAGCATGGAGGTAGGGAATGCACCCCCCTGTCACTCCCCTCCTTCTACTGGAGTTCCGGACATTCAAGTGTCCAAAACCCTACCTTAAGTTCTACGCACGGATCTGCGTTTGTACTCCGTTCCTCACACAAGGACTTTCGACATGTAACATTTGCCGCACACATGAGCAGATGTTACCCATCAAGGGGACTTATGCAACTGACGTGTAATTCTCCTTCTGAACGCCCAAATCCAAGTGGCTCTACCCGGTCCTACCCATCCAGACTCAGGTCTCACCCAATTGCTAAGTTCAACAGAGTTTTATTCCGAACCCAAACCATAATTCGAAACACTATTTTCAAACCCTAATTCGAACCCTAATTCTGAATCCTATTTCCGAACCCAAACCCTAATTTGAACCTTAATTCCGAACCCAAACCCTAATTCGAACCCTATTTCCAAACCCTAACCGCAATGTTAATTGGAAGGGCTGAAACGCATGGCAGTCAAAAAAGAAAAGGCGCTCTAGGGGGAGGGGCGTACAGAGAAAGTGAGGCGGTGCACGCCCGTCTCACGTCTTCTCGGAGTGAAAGTGACTCACGGCGTCATGGTCGCCTCCTGGAGGGCGCTGGGCAGCCGAAAAGTTTGAAGCCCATTGTTTCCTATGGGAGGGTTGAAACGCATGGAAGTCAATGGGAAAAACACGCCTTTTGAGGGTGGGGCAAGAGTGAGGCGGCGACCCCTTCGGCTGACCCCTTTTTGAAGCTCATGTGTCGTGGGGGCTTTACGGTCGCCTCCTAGGGGTGGCGCTGGGGAGCTGAAAAGTTCCCCTGCCATTCTTTCCTATGAGAGCCATTGATTGCTATGGGTACCCACCCCCACCCCTAGGGGTGTCTTACCCCCACAGTATTTTTTTTTCCATATTGTAAGTCATATGTGTACCAAGTTTGGTGTAAATAAATTGTTCCAGGCATTCCAGAGTTATGCTGGAGCATACACAAACAGACATACATACATNTCTTATCTGCTGCCAAAATTCTATCGGCCAGATGTACTGATTTGCGCGTTTGGAAAGACAGACAGACAGATTTAACAGATAATACTTATGATTAGAAGTCCCTATCAGCTGCACAAGGAGAAAGGTGGAATTGTCCCATAACCCCCTGTAGCAACAACATCCCCGCACACAGAGAAAGTCCCACTGCATGAACACTTGTCTGAAGTCAGTAAGGTAAGAAAACCATATTCACTGCACTTTTCACCTGACATATTTTGATTGCATATATTGGAAAGTTTAAAAGATGCACTAAAACGATGTTGTGTGCTTGGGCCAATTATTGGGTGAAAAACTGTAGTGTGTACCTAGCTTTAGTATTCACAGATGTGATTGGGTTCTCAGACCATCATATCCAATAGTTGGCAGTTTGCAAATCTTATGCAAACCTAAAACTTACCCAAAATCACATATGAACCAGAATGGTAAATTTAATCAATGAAGAAAAAAAGGATTCTCCAATTGGTATTAGGAAGACCAAAATGTCTGTACTTTACAAATAATATTAACTGGATATAATGAAGCCCACCAAATAGAGATCTATAAACCACTAAATCAGGGACTTCCCATCCTGATAAAACACACATTAATAAAACATAAGTATGATGTATAAACACTCAGAAATATTGCTTATGCATGAAACACACACATGCACAAACCATAATATACATTCATGACACATACAACATACAAGATGATAGTTAGCTGATAAGCGGTCTTCATGCTTGAGAGGCTGCACCATAAAAAAACAAAGTGGGAATCACTGTCTGCAGAAAAAAACATCTCGGCACTGGAGAAATTAGTGATTTGGATTTCCTGACTAATTGAAAGCCAGGCCTGGTGACAGGGGAGTTGGAAATAGGAACACCATGTACTGTCTCCTTAGATGTTAATTACAGCTATGACATCAGCACTAGGCTGAGAAACTGAGCATGTGCAGTAAGTTCCATCCTTTATAAAGTGCTGCACTGAGGTCCAGAGCTGTCAGTCAGTCAGTGGGGAGATGGTGGAACAGAAGATTCTGTGAGAGGAGTCTGTGTGAGAGAGATTTATTCCTCAGCCTCTAATTGTTTTTGTTTTATTTTTACAGAAGCTGTGTTTTTTCTTCAGTGAAACCTGATACCTCGGCTGCCATTTTTCTGTTATTATACACAGTATCCAGCGTCTTCTAGTATTCAGTCTTGTTTATGAAGCTTGTTATAACTACACAGAAACAAATTATTCATGTGGTATTTATTAAATCAACAACTTGATTTAAGTGTTTTTTTTCCCTCACTCATTACTGTGGTATAACATTCCACTACATCATATTGCTGCAGTTACTCTGATACACTGCTGATAATTATAGGTTCAACTCCTCACTCATATTTATAAATAAGAACAGTAAATAATTACACCAAACTCATTATATAAAAGGGAGGGTTATTCATTGCACAAGCTATACCTCTCGGGACCTGGGTGCAACTGTGGATTGCCGGAACCCCTCTGAAACTCTGGTCTCATGAATTGAAGGAAGAGCAGAAGCTAAGTCCTTGGATAATGTGTTTTTCTCTATCTATCTATCTATCTATCTATCTATCTATCTATCTATCTATCTATCTATCTATCTGTTAAAATGTGGAATTTGTGGTATGGACACTTATGGCGGTATTTGCTTTATTCCTGGTTATTTAATTCATGCTTGTATTTTAACCTCCGAACCCTTATTTGTTTTGTTTTTTTTCTGCTTATTAAGGAGGGATGGGAGGCCTCAAAAATATAACTGTTTCTGGACCCGAAGATTTCTGTTGCCAGACCTGTGGAAAGGTAATGGCAGTAATGACTAGTGAGTGATATATTATTTAAGTGGTGTACTGGCTGGATGAATGAAAGCCTATCAAGTGTCAAAACCAGGGCAGTCATCATGGGGTAGATCCAGAACTACGTTCCCGTCCCCTTTCAATGCGTAGCGTATTTACGCGCTCGTAATTACTATGCACTCCCCTTGTGTAATACCCTGACTTAGAGTCATGTTTATTGCCATATAGTATTGTAGCATGGAGTTGGGTGTTCGTTGGACGTAGTTTAGCCGCGTTACGCTTTCCAAACCCTACCTTTAATCTTCCAAGCGTAACTCCTGACGGTCGTAATAGCAGAACGTACTTACGCACCTAAGCACGCCCATGCTGTACGATTTAAATGCAACCCACCGCGTACATTACGTAACTGCATCATATTTACGGCTATCGTAATATCGGCACGCCCCTCAGACGTTGTTACACTACTGTTACGTGAATGGCCCTTACACTTAGCGTTACATAGCGTTACGTAGTGTAACATCTGCCTTGCGCATGCTCAGATCATACAAAATTGCGTTTTTATGTCTCCGCCAGCCGTAAATATGTTTGAAAACGTTGTTCTGGATCTGCCCCCATGAGAGCATGGAGGATCGCTGATCTACATATAAGGGGTACAGGCTCAGCCAGTCCCACTCATGCTCTGTCTCCTGACATCACACTCTCATCTTGCTGTCACCATGGTTTAAATAAAGAGTAAAGTAATGGGTATCAATGCTGGGTTTTGTTACCTAGAATCCAGTCAACTCACACACAGTTAAGTGACAGTGAGATGGATTCCCAATTTATTGGCTATGAAGGCCATGTAAGGAGGTTTTGTGTACATGAGGGGCATTTTGAAAGGTCTGATAGCATGTGAGGAAGTTTGTGTACATAGTAGGCAGTTTGAAAGGCTTGTGGGGCCATCTGGTAGGACTGCAAGGTGCTTGTGGGGAGCATGTGAGTGATGTCATGTGTTTCACACCTCAGTACTGTGGGGTCACCAGGGCTCCATACGACACCTCTGTGTTTTGGGTTATAGATAGGTGCTGCCTTTATCATGTGTACTGAGAGCTGCCCTGAACAAAACAATAGGTGTTAAACTCATTTGTTTTCTGAATTATTTAAACTGGTTGAGTGATATAAGATATTTGTAGAACAGAAACATATACATATCTTTTGGATTAGTTAGTTATTCACTATAGGGGGTGAAAAAAAATTGGCAGAAAACGGTAAATCAAAGACCAAGCTACTTATTGCCACTGTTCATGTCACAGCAACAAACAGCGGCATTCACAGCTCTCATTGGACCGTTCAGGTAAAGGTGAATATTCCTGTTAAAGGCTATGGACAGATAATGATCCTTGGGATGATCTCTTTCACAAGAATTGACTTGAGTTTCCATTAGCCATATATGTTTATTTTTTAAGCTTTAAATAATTCTAGTCTGTTTTATGAACCACTGGATGAATGTCAGCACCTCTAAAGTGATGTGTCCATATCTTTTGAGGACACCAGTCTTTAAATGTATCATTTGCGACAAGCTAGTGAATGGGTTTCTGCAAAGCACACTATGAGATATGTTTCCCAGTAACCAGCAGAGAGCAGGCAAGTTTCATAAAGTTCAGATTTTTTTTCTTTTCCAGGATTTCTTGAAACTTGATCCTTCAGAAGCTTCTCTTCATGCTTTGGAAAATACAAATCAGCAGTCCACATTCCTAACAACCTTCTTTTTTTTTTTTACATCATCTTTTCACTGACAGCAAGCTGGGACTTTGCTCTTTTTACATACTGTCTTGGGGTAAGACTCCTTTAGGAAACCCCAACCTACTCCCACAATGAAATTCTGGGTCATTTTCAGCCTGATTCTTGTCCACGAAGCACTACAAAATGGTGAGTTATTTCCCCTCTTATTACTGTGATCAGTGCACCACAAGCACCTTGTAGACAAACCGTGCAGCCTTTAGGAACTCACAGGCTGGGACTGGGGAAATACAGTTTGGATTATCATAAACCTGTCAGAAAAGCAAAGCTGAATAGATTAAATCAGTGACCGAGAATGTTCTTACTAGAAGCCCCACTGCTAATATGTCCATGGTTATATTTGCTGTATTAGCTAGATATGCATTTAGATTTTATGGTGAAGCAACTTATTGTGTTATAGAATAAACTGATTGTAATTTTCTGCTGGTCCTTTTGCTATAGATCTTTCTTTATTTTTTCTGCTATTCACAGAAAATAAACCAGGGTGATATATCAGAGGGAAGAAAGATACACAAGAAATACACCTGTCCTATCTCTACCTGTTTTGTTTGATGTTGTATTCATTATTTATTTATTTTTACAATATTTAGAGCATTCACAATTTATTTTCATACATTATGTCAATCTGGTATTTTCAATGTATAGAGAATTAAAAAAAAAATTCAGACTGAAGTAAATGTTGCAACCATGGAGTTCACAGTCTAATTAGAGTTGGATAAATGAGGAATCTTTTTACACTTTACACTAAATTATTGTATATATTGATGACAACTATAACATGCTTCTAATTTTGCCATAAATGCTTATATATTCAATTTAGCTATTTCTCTACTGAAAATGTGGCTTGGAAATTGTAATTTACAATTTGCGGCATTTGCTAAAATTAATACAAGACAAAAAATACACTATAGATATTGCTGCTGCTTAGTAATAGTGTCAGAATTCAAACCATTTAAAGCCGGAAACGTGACATAAAAAATGTATAAGTTTACACCGTAACTTTTAGGAATTAGTTTAGCAGGTCACAAAGTCTAAATGGGGCACCCATAGCACAAAAATTTCTAGATATATCTCTCTGTTTAATTCAGGGTTGCCGACTTTTTAAAGCTTTCCTCCAGGAGAGTCAGCAACCCAGGTTTAACTGCATGCTGGATACTTACCGGTATATTCATTATAATACATGTATATGGTGTGCATCTAAGCTAATTGCAATATAACTATGGAGCATGTGCATTTCATACCTGTCCAGTGCCTGATCTAGCTACCCTTCCTGGAACAGAGATGCTTGTTGGCGGTGGTCCCTCATTTCTTAGGTTTGAAACAAAGGTAATTGTTGTTTTTCTAAACATATTGTATTTGTTCAATGGAACACTTGATTTTTAGCTGGGAATTCACTACAACTTTTTCACCAGATTTTTGTTCCAATGAAATGATAAACAAGTGTTTGGCACAGTATCGTATCGTGTTAATATCTACATTGCAGCGATCATGCTTTATCTTGTCAAAGTACATTGCATCTTTGAATGGATAATGTAAACCTTCCAATATTACGGATCAAACAATAAAACAATATTAGCAGAACAGATGGTAAAAAAAAACAAAGAAAAAAAAGTTACAACTTTCAGTTGTTTTTAAACTTATTTCATTGTGTGAAATTTCTGTAGTGTGTGTGTACACAACTTCAGGGCTGCCACCAGAAATTGTGGGGCCTGGGACTAGGGGCACGGCACTCCACACCTGACCTGCAGGAACGATCCACAGCAGGCTGGTGCACAGGGAAGACTGGTCCTTTACAGACTGCTCTTGCTAAACTTACATGCACCTTTCCAGCAACAAAAAGACCAGTCTCTGTGTGAAGAGTGAAGTCTTTTCAAGGCTTAATTAAACTAAATGATATCTGTTCATATTTATATTCACTTTTACTCAGTGCTTTTTTTTGTCAAAGAATGCACAGGAACGGAGTTTTTTAACAGATTTTCTAAGTCTTAAAGGGCTGTATTCCATATGCAATGCGGCCGGAGTTTACCGATAAGAAATACTGCGCATGCGCATTAATTTCGTTACGCTATCTACGTTACTTTTTGCAATGTAGATTGCATATGCGGCCGAAGGTCTGAATACGACCCAAAGTCGTTACGTTGAATTTACGCACGGAAGTCCATTAGGCACGTATGTGTAAATTTCACTTGGGGACATACGTGCGGAGGGGCGTGGTTGAAATCCGTACAGACAAAGTAACGTGAAAGTGGGTGGGAGGGGGCATTTAAATGATCAGTTGAGGGCGCGGTTAGTAACATGCGCACGTATGTAAGTATTATACGCATGTAAATGCACACGTAGAGATAAGGGTGTTCTATGGAGGCGTAAGTCACCAAAAACCCGTCTGTGTGAGGGGAGTCTCAGGGGTGTTGGCTTGCTACGTACGTGCGTATAATTGCGTACCTTTAACTGAGGGATCTGTGAATACGGCCCATTATGGATAAGAAATCCTATAACTTTATAAACTAGCAATGAGAGGTATAGATAATGGGCATAGGTAACGTTATCATTCAGTTTTAAAGCAATGACGTTACATATCTGCAAGAGCTGACTGTGCCTCTAAAATGTGTTAGTTAATGATGTGATTATTTCAGTATGAGCTGTACTCTCCCGCAGAGAAGATGTGCTGTTTGGTAGTCTGTCATTGCTTAGTATAATTGTTGATGAGATAATTAGATACTTCCAGCTTGTGACTGGAGCATCATAACTGTATGTTCTAAACCTCATTCCATTAAAGGTTCACAGCAGCAGGGTAACGAGTTCCAGAAGTGAGCACTTGGACTTAAATTGAGCTATTTTGAACTTCAGTATTGGGGTCTAAAATGCAACTATTCTATGTTGAGCAGTTTCACTGATTTGCCCCCAATGGGCCTGATCCAGACCTACGTTTGTCGGCATTAAAACGCAGGGCATTAGCGTAAGATCGGCTGAAAAGGAGGGGGGGCGTCCCCCAGCGTTACTACGCTGCAGTTAGTGCAGGTAGGGATGATAATGAGGCTGTCCCAGCGTATTAACACTCGCTTACGCCGGCTGAAGTTAGGGTAGCCTTCAGCCGGCGTAAGTTAGTGTTAATACGTTAGGACAAGGGGGAGTGTCGGGGGAGTGTTTCGATGTTACGCTAAGCGTTAGACCGCTCAGTGTAACATCGTAGCTCTGGATCAGGCCCAATGGCTCTATAAAGGGATCTTGCAGTCATTGGGCTTCATCCAGACTTAAGTTCTTGAAATTAAGGTCCGGATTCAGTTACGTAGTTTTCGTCTTACGTAAGTTGTTTTAAAAATTGAGCTACTACACATGCCTAGTAGCTTATTTATGCTATCTACGTACCATTGCTGTGCGTAGATTGCTTAAGCGCGGTCTGAAGAACTGAAGAGCCTGCATTCACAGTCTATTCAGATCTGGGCACAACGCAAGCTGCAGTGGAGGGATGTTATCAATGTACAGTAAGGGCGTACCAAGCACCTGCACCCAATCCATAGCTGGAGGCAGACATAAAAGCTGTTTACGTTAGAACATTTACACCTGCCCCAAGTCATACTAATTTATTAATTTATATAAACAAACAAATAGCGCTATATCTACTAGATAAATCTGTATTATAAATATTTAAAAACGGAGAATACCCATAACGCTGTATATACAGCTTGCCTAAATATAAAGTGCAATATAGACACAATGCCCTAGGGGCATACAATGTATCTCAATGAGAAAAGACACAGTATCAATTAATAGCAATCACATAAGCCCATCAGCCATGTTGCAGTTTGATAATCACAGACACATATGACATGTAAATAGTCCCAAAATGACACAAAGACCGCGTGTACGCAATCTACATTGCAAGAAGTAACATAGATTGCGTTACAAAATTACTGCGCATGCGCAGTAGCACTTTTCCGAAAACTCTGGCCGCAAATGCAATGCGGCCGGAGCTCTGCATACGGGCCAATATGTCCAATAGAATAGCTAGTTGTATAATTCGCCTAGGCAGAGTAAGATGGTGGTCAGACATTGCCTGATTGAATAAGCGGACTTAATCTGTAAACGGAGACTTGTGATAGTGGCTTGAGGCTGGTGGGTAGACAAGTGTCCCAATGAATAAAGGTCTATAATGAATGAACTGACAGTGAGTTAGCAAGTAATATAGTCACTAGTATCGGTTGAGGTATAAGATATTACAGACCACTTCCCCAAGTGAGTAGTCCCGGCGGCTCCACGTGCTGGCGGCGTCCCGCCCGCTCGCTTGGCTGGTTACACTCGTATTCCTCCCACAGTTCTCAGTGAAAGATCAAAGATCAGCCAATGGAAGTAACAGGGAGATCCAGGTTCCAATCCAGATCTTTTGCCACACGGGTTTCACAATTAGCCGTTGGATGTATAGGATAAGTGCTTGACGTCCCTCTTTTAATAGCAATCATATACAAGGGAAAAGGTATAGCTCCAGCTGAAAATCAGACTCTCTGTTTTTCTAGTAGATTAATTGGCTGCTAACCTAGTGCATGTATGTGTTTACAAGCCGAATTTGGAGTGTGGCTCCCGTGGTGGGGACTGATGTGTTCTCTATATAATAACAACTGGAAGGTGGTGGTTTCAATTGAAGTTTGAGGAAGTGTTGCTTCACAGGAAGGGTGCTAGGTGGATGGGATGGGTCAGATTTACTAAGCTGCGTGTCTGGAAAAGTGGAGATGTTGCTCATAGCAACCAATCAGATTCTAGCTCACAGTCTCTAGTATTTAATTGGAAAGTGAGAGCTAAAATCTGATTGGTTGCTATGGGCAATTTTGGAAAAGTGGAGATGTTACTCATAGCAACCAATCAGATTCTAGCTCACAGTCTCTAGTATTGGAAAGTGAGAGCTAAGATCTGATTGGTTGCTATGGGCAACAACTCCACTTTTCCTAACTTGCAGTTTAGTAAATCTGGCCCCATATGTGGCCAAGTTTGTGGCTAAGTGGTTCTTCTCTGCTGTCATGTTCTATGGATAAAAATGGCTGACACAATATTGTGCATGTATTAAATAATTTCTAGATACGGTTTTTATTTATTTTGTTTTTTTTAAAAAAAATGTTGTCTATTGAAGTATTTGCAGTATTCATAAACTTTTTTATTCAGTATAAAAGCCCCTCTGTGTTTTCACTTTAGCAGCATAACTGTGTAGTCTGTGGACACTGACATTTCTTAGTGGCTTCCCCAATACATTTAGGAACAGTACTGTCCTTACCAAAATTGGCTGCTATTCTTGAGTACAGAGGCGGGCTGGGCCAGGGTGCCATGTGCTCCCCGGCCCTGCCGCCATCAACAATTTTCTCTGCCGACCAGAACAAGGACTTAAATCTGTGTCCTCACTACAAACAGCTGAACTAGGGCACTGTGAGCTTTAAACAACGCCCTGCTTCATCGGCAAAGGCGCACTAGGGGTCTCATTCATTAAACTCGATTTGGGCTAAATCGCGTGATTTGGAGCTTAAAAATCGCCAAAGTGGATTCATTAAGCTCGGCAAATCACCAGACATTGAAAAAAACCTAAGTGCTGCATGGCTGTTACATTGGTCCTCTACTGTTTTTGACGTCACCTGTAGTATAAAAACAGTGCTCCCTAGTGACTTGATCATCATAAGAAGAAGCCGCGATGGAGTAAGGAAGATCTTCTGCTTCGTGTCAACTGGAGAAGAGGATCCAAGCTGGAAGAAAACACAAGAAGACATCTGAAAAAGAACATTTGCAGGCTTCCCAAGATGCGGACATCAAATAGTGAGTGTAAAAATATTTTTTATTATTTTATACACACGATACATTGCACACACATCACTTAAAGTAAGGAGAGATGACCACCGAAAGTAAGTGCACTCATGTAGGGTACATTGTTAGTTAGGAAAATGTATTTTTTACATGCATACTTTATTTTTACAATGTAGGGGTTAATGTATGTCTTGTGATTTTTTTTATTTTTTTTTACATTGTACACGCAGCGCTGCATGATTACAAGTGTAACCATGTTGTGCTGATAGAATTACAAGGATCAGCTTTGCTGATCCTTGTTGTTCCACCAGTACAGCATGGCTACGGCTTGCAGCCATGCAGCACTTTTTCAATGTCTGACGATTTGCCGCGATTGGTTAAAGGGCTAATCGTGGTGGTTTTCTAATGAAAATCACAGCGATTAAGCCCTTTAAACATCGCAGAGCATCGCCTGAGATTGAAAAAAATCGCGTGTTAATGAATTTGAAAACTTAAAAAAAAAAATTGCGGCAAAATCGCTGAGATGAAATCGTTTTTAATGAATGAGGCCCTAGGTGTGATGATGTCACACAAAACATTAAGAAGAGTGGACAGAAACAAAGAAGAGGAGTGGGGAAGACATGAAAGTCATGGAGAAAGGAAGATTGAAGAAAACAAAGGAAGTAATCTAAAGGTAAGAAAGAACAGAGAGGGCAGTGTGAGTAATAGTATGGTGTGCAGTGTGAGTGATAGTATGGTGTGCAGTGTGAGTGATAGTATGGTGTGCAGTGTGAGTGATAGTATGTTGTGCAGTGTGAGTGATAGTATGGTGTGCAGTGTGAGTGATAGTATGGCGGGCAGTGCGTGAGTGATAGTATGGTGGGCAGTGTGAGTGATAGTATGGTGGACAGTGTGTGAGTGATAGTATGGCGGGCAGTGTGTCAGTGATAGTATGGTGGGCAGGTGAGTGATAGTATGGTGGACAGTGTGTGAGTGAAAGTATGTGGGAAGTGTAAGTGATAGTATGGTGGGCACTGTGTGAATGATAGTATGGTGGGCAGTGTGAGTAATAGTATGGTGGGCAGTGTGTGAGTGATAGTATGGTGGGCCATGTGTGAGTGATAGTATGGTGGACAGTATGTAAGTGAAAGTATGTGGGAAGTGTGAGTGATAGTATGGTGGACAGTGTGTGAGTGAAAGTATGTGGGAAGTGTGAGTGACAGTATGGTGGACAGTGTGTGAGTGATAGTGTGGTGGGAAGTGTGAGTAATAATATGGTAGTCAGTGTGTGAGTGATAGCATGGTGGGCAGTGTGAGTAATAGTATGGTGGGCAGTGTGTGAGTGATATAAAAATAAAGGAAATGTAGGAGGTTGAATGTGCTGTGTGGAATCTGATAATCTAAAATGATAAGGTTATAAACGATTAAAAATTGATCTAAAATAATAAAAAACATATCGAATGGTCCAGGGGAAAAAAAGAAGAAAGCCAGAAAGCACATATAGAGTTAAAGCTTCCGTTGTATAATCAAGTACTTGGTTTTGAAATATTTTGAACCGCTGCTCCTCTTCCCAAGGACTGCTCTATGTCCGGTCCCAACAAGTAATCTAGGAAATATATAAGCAAAACAGGGTGCGCTACTTAGTACAGTATATAAAATCTTTAATTCAGGTCCACACACATTCTCACATATTCAGCGTGCCATACAAGTCTCTCCAAATCGAGAGCACAATTGCCAGCATATAATATTACCAGCATGTAACATGCAGATTTTTAAGTACGGAGCCACTGCACATACGTAGTCATATATACTACGCAAAGTACTTAGGGATTAGGTACGTAGATTTACTACGCGCGGTCTATACGGCACATAGTGATATAAGTAATAGGAGGTTTGCCAGTGCCGTCTCAAGGAAAGGTCGGTGAGGGGAGAGATGGTAAGCAGCCGAGGAGGACGTTGCAAGGAAACATCCGGCCGCACTTAACTCACTCTAAGGTCCCGATTTACTAAGCTGTGGGTTTGGAAAAGTGGAGATGTAACCCATAGAAACCAATCAAGATCTAGATGACATTCTCTAGTATGTAATATGAAAGTGAGAGTTAGAACCTGATTGGTTGCTATGGGCAACATCTTCACTTTTCCAAACCCGCAGCTTAGTAAATCTGGCCCTTAATTGTGAATCTGGTCCTAAATGTCTCCTTTATACTTACCAGTTGACAGCATGGCAGAAACATTGCAGGATATGTATCAAGGATTCATAGCAGTTCATCCAGTCAAATGATGACGTTACGCAGTCAGTATAGACATACAGACATACAGTATATCACAAATATTCTCTTCCTTATGTCTCATGCCAGTCCACCGTCCTCTGTATTGTCTTATCCTGATTTTCATCTGCGCACTATGCACATTTGCTGCTGCATGTGTTAATGGGCCTGATCCTGAACTACGCCAATGCGCTGTGCTTACTAAAGCACAGCGTATCGGCGTTCACTTACCCCGACACTCCCCCTGTGCGGGCGTATGGCCCCTTCCTTACGCCGGCTGAAGGCTACCCTAATTTCAGCCGGCGTAAGGAAGTGGCCATACGCTTGCTAGCGTATGGCCGCCTATCCTGCCTTCCCACCCTCATTTACCTAGTTTCCCCCGCCCACCTACACTAAACTGTACGTAGGGACGCTGGGGGACGTCTCCTCCAGCGTCCCTATGGCGCTGCTACGAATGCCCGATCCACGATCGGGCGTTGCCATAGCAACGCCGGGCAACATCTGCCCGGCGCATGTGAAAATCGGCTGAAAAGCCGAACTTACGCTTACGCCCGCCGTCCTAGCGATGGCGGGTGTAGTTCAGGATCAGGCCTAATGCTTTTAATATTCGTCTTCTTGTACCCTTGTTTTGATTATGACAATACTCTGTGGAGCCATATAAAAACACAGTAGTCATTTTTAATATTCCTTCATGAAATATTCTACAGAGATATTAAATACGTGTAAAGGTGATCGGCCTCTTAGCAATCACCAAGCCAGTTAAGGGAGTCTGCTTTGTACATAGAAGCCTGGACTTGGTCTAGAAACTCAAAATTACAATAAAAAAAGAAAGAAAAAAAAAGTCATAATTTTATTTTTACTGAAATGTTATTTTAATCCAATTTTGCAGTCTGTGAAAGAGCACAGTAGAAATAGGTGTAGAGTTGAATTGGAATGAATGGTAAAGGCTGCATTCATACCAATCTGTAAACAGGAAATGTGCTTTTTAGTGCAGGACATATTTGCATAACGTGTTCGAAAAACTGCATGGTGTATTTATTCCAACGCATGATACGGATTTTACTTTCATTGACATCGACAGTGAGTTACACAATAAGAAAAGATATAATGATTTGCCAGGATCGGACTGCAACTGAAAATCAGTCCTAGCATTTAAAGTAAACAATCTCACCTGCTGTGGGTTTGCCTATTTGCGTGGCTGCATTGGTTGCTAAGTGGCATAGTCACATAATTTGGCATTCAGCGGAGGATGCAGCTGTATCACTTAGCGGATAATGAGGCTGTGCAATTCATAGGTACAGACTGCTATTTTTCATCTCTTTTGAAGACACAGCGATTCTTAGTTTCCTCCAGTTGCAACATCACTTGTCTAATGACATTGTGGTGCTGCAAGGAGCTTAGAATACCTCTGCAAGAAAGAGAGCAACGCGTGAGTAACGTTCCATCAGCAACCAGTCATTGGGGAAATTTAAGGTTGAAAACCATAACTGACTGGCTGCTGATAAAAAGCAGCGTACACTTTTCTCTAAACCCGCAGGAGTGGAGATTCTCCTCTCATTGCAATGTTTAGAATGACATCTGCAAGAGGCAGAGAATTTCTACTACTGACAGCCATCTTTCTCCAGACGGTCCTAACCAATCTGGTACCCTAGGCAAGAGTTTGAACATAAGTAAGATTTTGGTTGGTGCCTCCTTGCAGGCACACCAGACTTAGTGTTAAAATCAGGGCTTGAAGTGAGGAGGTATACGGGGGTATGCTATAAATATTCATTCACTTTTATTATTGCTATATTTTCATACTGCCACTACTAAAAGTTCATACCACTACTTCTAAGTTTCCACTTCAACCACTGGTTCAAACTCTCATATCAAAAACACCCATTCATAGTAGCAGAGTAGAGGCACAATTTAATTTTTTATAAAGTTGTTTAATACATGATTATAATCCAACAATATAATATGATTTAGGAGATAGAAATTAGGTGCGCTCACTCAATTCCAGACCATGTAGTATATAGAGTCCAAAATCTTGAAATCTTAGTCCTATTGGTTCTCAATTGCAGCACTTTTCCTCTAAACTTTTTGAATCAATTGGTTAACTCTATGTAATGATTTTTTATGTATTGATTTTTTATGTATTGATTTTTTATGTATTGGTTTCAATGGCATGATGTTATTAACAGTAACATATATCTTGTGCTTTATTCTACTGTCTTTTGCTTTATATCTAAGATGTAATACTAGTAACATCTAATGAATTAATGTCTTGATAGATTGTACCTATATCACTTTTATTGTGATCTTAAAATTGCTAATTAGTTGTAATATGATCCAACTTTTTTATGATTATATTTATATTAATTTTAAAAAATGTTATATTCAGTATTGTATATTTTTGGTGGGTCATATATATAATACTTAAAAAAAAACAACTTTACTATATAGGGGGTTTGGAAGTATCTGTCCAACAGATTCACTGAATCAGAAAGTATCTGATAAATTTGTATAGGAATCAAGAAAACCTGAAAGGGTTAAAATATCTAGCCTGACTACTATGTAAGTGACAGGTACTCGATAGTGACTCCATCCCCTGATGAAGTCGACATCTCGACGAAACGCGTAGGGAAGGAGCTATCTTGATCCACCTCGCACAGTACCCATGTGGATGTAGCGATTGTTTTCCACCTACCAAGTCTGGGACGCTGGATGCCGGTAACCTAGCTCCGATAATTGTGGACTGTGTTTACATGCTTTTAATTCTCCTTGCTTCGGTACGCATTCTGTATACCCGCAGCAATTGTCAAAATAAAAACGTTATTTAACCATTAGGCGCCCCCTTCTCTCTTTCTCTTATTAATATAATATGATGATTATTATTATTTTTACATTTCTTTACTATTTTATTTGAGGCCAAAGAGAATACAGTATACATAATTGCTGTTTTAAAATGTTTTCACTTTTGGCATGCAGGATATTTAGAAGTACATTTGACTGTGTAACAAGACATAAGCATGTTAAAGTAGTCTGACATGATACAAATATACAAAGAGATCTGTTAACAGTTTACAAATATTATGTAGGACATAAACATAAGAAAATCTTAGCGAAGACCTCTAACAAAGACCTCGGACAGACCCCAGATGTGCAAGATGGTGAACCCCAAGCAGTACCCATAGCACTTCACAGAAAGAGAGGGTCGTAAATTTTAGGATTGTATCATAATTGGGATTGGAGGATCCCCTAGTAGGGCCCTGGTCTCATACCAGGCAGTTGATCGGAAACATGAGTGTATTTGATATTGGATAGAGGTATGAAGAATAAATAGTAAACCCGTGTTATTGCGTTTAAGCAGAACTATACTGTGTGTCTGATTTAATGATAGATAATGTAAGGTGTTTGTGATTGTAAGGTGTTATAGTTTAGTTAGGGTAGAGGTCAGTTTTAAGAATTTTATAAAATTTGGCTAAAAAGCCATCTAGGCTAATACGGAGTGTTATTACAGAGAGTAGCTATGGTTCTAGCGACCTCCTGTTCATTGATGGTAGAACTTGAAACTTCCCTTTGTGTAGAAGAGTGGGCAATTTTAGTTTGTCAAAAGGGCTATTCTTTGGTCTGAGTAATTTGGAGTGACAATATATAATATTGCATAATAGTTAATAATTCAGCCTGAATGTCTTTTTTTTAGGGAGGTAGAGTAGAGTATTTTTTTCTTTGCGATTTCGCAATGTTGGCCAGAAGTTTGCCCAATATCTTTCCCCAGCGAAAAAAATTTACTTTTGGTATAGTTAATGTTGGTTTGGGATTTTGATTTGCCTCGCTGATTTATAGTTTGTGTGGTTAGTTTTGTTAGGATTTTTTATATAGGTATTAAAGGCCCTGGTTATATAGTTTGGAATATTTGGGGTGAAAATCTTTTCTTTTTTTTTCCTGATACAAGATTATGTGGTCTCGAAGCATGGCTTTAGCCATCTCCCAGGATTGGAGTGTTCCAGTGTTTACTGTAGGTATAGTTGTAATCTGAGAAGGAAATCTCCATATTCTATCCCTGGACAGTAGTCTTATATGTGTCTGGACGGTCAGCAGAGTTACTTCATGGGTCAGCTTAGCTCAGTGTTGTTGAAGTGATGATGACATTAAGCAGCAGAAAAAAAGAAGAAACAAGACAAGCAGCACCTAGTGCATTACTGATGGCTAAGCATATACGTGGCAGGTGGATGCACTCAGGCGTCTTGCCTGTAGGCATATAAGGTTTATCAGGTAACGCTAGGGTTGCCGACTCTCCCGAAATTTGGGCAGGTCTCCCGATATCCCGGGAGAGCCAGCAAAGCTCCCGCAAGCCCCTCCAGCTATGAATTTAAACTGTAATCCCTAGCGTTACTAGGGATGTGCGGGGCTTGATGATGTCATCAAGCCCCGTCCATCCCCTGAAACGCAGGAAATTACAGGAGTGATGGACAGGGGCGGGACAGGAGTGATTGATAGGGGGTGGGGCTTAATGATGTGATTTGCATAAATTGCGTCATTAAGCCCCGTCCCCTTGCAGAAATCAATGGCTTCCCTCTGGGTTCTCCCGGAGGGAAGCCCTAAAAAGTCGGCAACCCTGGGTAACGCTTGTGTTGCTGATGGACCTGCCGGTTATTATGGCAATAATCACTTACATGAATCTTACTTTGTGACTTAAAGTGATTAGAAGCACAAATATTTTCAGAAAGCAACATTCTATTAAGCATTTAATCCATTAAACTACGTAAGCATCACTGAACGCAGATGTGAAACAGAACATGAAGGACGACTGAAACGACGTCTACAGTAAATGTGTTTCCTATTTTCTGCTGTTTCTGGCATGTGTGTTGCGACACATTAAATAAGCATAGACCATGGTGATACACACAGTTCTGGCCTGAAATAATATATTAATCATGCTGCAACTTGGAAAAACAGTCAGACAGAATATTTCCCCATGGATTGATTTCAAAGGAATGATCTCACTTATTTTTTTGTTGTTCATGTTTTATTTCATATTTTATATGATGTCTGTATGCACTTGGGTGTGATCAGTTGCATTTAATGCTTTTTTTCTATTCTATTTTCTTTTGTTACATGTTGTTTGTAGTGGGTACCTGCCATGTCCTTGTCTGAATACCATGGGCTGGATCCAGACTTAATAGCTTGAAATTAGTTTCTCCTGGGCTAAACCATGGTGATTGCAGGGGAGTCATATTTCATCTGTTGCAAACAGTATTAGAGTTGAGAGGTGATGTTTCCCAGCCCAAGTCTAAATAACAGTGTGATAGTAAAGCTGGTCAGTATCTGTGTGCAGTAATCAATTCAAAGATATATCCTTCCATGCAAAGAATACAACTAACTTGACTCCCCCTGCAATCAACATGGTTTAGCCCAGGAGTAACTAATTTCAAGCACTTACTTAAGTCTGGATCCAGCCCTATGTGTCTGGATAGGTCAGAATGTCTTCCAAGTGGTTAGCACAGATGCGCATGCAAGAAACAGCCACAATAATTTAGAAACTCACTTAAGTTGGCAAAAGTATGAATCTGGCCTTTGATCATTAAACTCTTGTAGCTTACAATATTTGAATATGTTATTACTTCATATATTACAGATATGTGATGCCTCATTTTCTGTCTGTACATTTTTTTCCACCAGTTTTTGGTCAACCCCCTGCAAAAGGTAAACGCTCAAAAGAACCTGCAGAGAATAAAATTAAACCTGCAATTAAGAAAATAAAACCCAAAATTACCAAGTTAAAAGAATCCACAGAACCCATCTCCAAAGTGCATTCCATCATGACACAAGTCATGGACAAAGGCCGCTTTCAGAAGCCCCCACCAATGCTCAGCCTATCAGCAGGACAAAACATGGAGCTGAGGTGTAAGGGAGACAAGATAACATGGAGCTATCCAGAGTACCTGAACACATTCAAGGACTCAAGACTCAGGTACAAGACTTGAATAAGTCTAATGAATTACTAATGAAATGTATTAATGCTTCAGTGGTTTTTGTTTTAAAACATTGAAAACAACCCTTAGATTTACATTTTCTTGCAGTGTAATGGGTAAGATGGCCTTGAGAATATAAATGAGTTTTGAAGCAGTTAAATAGATAAATAAATAGATGTGGCCAGTGTGTAGCTGGCAGTTTAGTGGATAGGAGATTTAAGCAACCATATATATGGACTCAGTGTATAAGTTTGTGATAATCCATGTTTATATCATATGCTGGGGATATTATTGATTTATGGAGAGTTATTGGGGTCTATTTACAAAGATCATTTTAATGCGATAGTACCAGTTTTCACTTCAACACTGGCATTATCGCATTAAAATAAACTGCATAATATTTACAAAATGACGGAGCTCTCCACTCCCGGCGTAAGGGTTAAGTATTCCAGCGATTTCCCCATATACCCCTCTTTTTCTCCCCCTAATAGCTGTTATTAAAAAGGTGGGTATATATGGGGAGACCGCACAAATACATAGGAATATTAGTTTAGTAAAAAAAAAATAATAATAATACAAAACAATAGAAAAAAATAACTAAACAGGAAAAACTCACCTGCCCGGATGACCCGTCCGACTGTGGGTGTCCAAGTCCCTGCATGAATACATGTGCCAAAAGAGAAGCACTGCGCATGTGCAGTATTTCTCATGTCGGGACTTGAAATTTTCAAAGTCCCGAATGAGAAGTACTGCGAGGAACCGGCGGATCCTCGCGGGACCTCGCAGGAGGAGTGAGTATTTGGAAATAGTGTGAATGAAGTTGCCAGGCTCGCTTGAAGATAAGTGCAGCTTTGTTCACATGGAACGAGGCAGGTAAGTAAATAGACCCCACTGTGCTAACCTGTTGCTTATTGTATAAACTAAAAGCTGGAGCTATACTTTTATCAATTCTGCCTTATCATCATAGCATTCACCTTATTCTTTCATGTCATCCCAATTTATCTTTTATAAAAAATAACATCAATTACTAGAACATGTGGTCATTTTCAGTTTCTGAACATTAAAACATCACAAAGTATTCATGTGAGATGTCTGCTTTACTGAGGAGGTTGTAGCATCAAAAGAACCTCTGTATATGCATTTATATATCAGTAGGGACATAGAGAAATTTATAGCAAGAACATTGAGAACTGTAATATTCTTTGTATCATATGTGTTTGTTTTAACATTATTCGCTATTTTGTGTACTCTCCTGTAAAACATTAGCAGAGTATTCCATTGTTGCGGGACAAGATGTAAAGCACTGAAGTGTCTGAAAAATATACATCAAATACAGGTTAGACGGAATGAGAGAAGAGATGATTCTCACAGTACAAAGGGAGAGAATACATGTGGGAGACAGCTGGTGCTTTAATGAAGTTTTCTATTAGATATTTGAAAGATTTATGCCTCATACACACTGTCCAATTAACCATATAAAAATACCTGATACAAATGCTGTGTATGATGATTGGACAGTGTGTACAATCCATATTGCATATAATATTGTACCTTACCTGTATATTGCAGCAAACATGTCTGATGTGATATACTGGCACATTGGGGTAGATCCAGAACTCCGCTTGCAATACGTTTACTCCCGTAGCGTATTTATGCGTGCGTACTTTCTATACACTCCCCTCGGCACACCTCTTGAATGTACGTATTTTGTCCGAGATCCGCTTTCCAAACCCTACCTTAACTTTTGTCTACATAACCGATGTGATCCACTAACGTACATATGGGCAACACGTATTTACGCAGCTAAGCACGCCCATACTGTACACTTTAAATACAAACCCCCGCCTACATAACGTATTTCAGACAAATTTTGGACTCACGTAAAATTGGCACGCCCACACGTAAGGATTTACGTGACACATACGTGAATGGCCCATACGTTCACATTTTTGCTACGTTACGGAGCGTATTTTCTATGGTGCGCATGCGCAGTACTTACCAAAACGCGATTTTACATCTCCGCCACGCGTAAATTCGCTCACAAGCGTTGTTCTGGATCTGGCCCATCGTTCCATTCAGAATTCCTGTTTTTCGTTCCAACTTTTTCTATACTATAAATCATATCCTGTATGTGTCCGCTAGTTACAGCTCTGTCTTATCCTTTCAAATGCGTGTCGAATGTGTGTCTGCAGCATTAGAGACTGTTCCAATAATAAGATTTGTAAATACAGGAAAAAATGTTATGAAAAATAATGAACTGAATAAACACTTAAGTCCATAGCATTGAAAATCTCTTTTAATTCATTGTATTTTCAGACTTTTCTTGTTTGTATAATATTGTCACAAGGGGACTGATAAAACTGTTGGTGGAAATCCAAAATGGAGTCACCATTTCACTGCTGCATGATGGTCATATGCAAAACAGACCCCTGTACCAGCAAATCACACCCCAAGTTAACCTGATAATCCTCATACGGCATAACATATAGTGCCCACTGTTGTTCCACGATGCAAATGTTTACCTTTATTTTTTGTGGGCAAACCCAACTTGGGGAACCAATTATACTGTGACATTGTTTATGTGCAGTGGCATTCCCTGGCAGCAATGCATGCCATGAGATATAATCCTTGCAGTGAATTGTCACTAGAGCTGGCCATACACTAGAGCGATTATCGGCCCAATCACCCAATTATCAGGTGATCAAGCAAATAATCGCAGTAGTGTATGGCCATGATCGTTTTTTTCAAACGCCAAATAAATGTACCAGAAACACTCTGATACAATTATTTGGTCTTCTGAAAAGTTTATATTAATCAGCAAGCTAAAAGGCTAGGGAGTAGTACAAACAGGGATCAGCTGGAACCGCACTGATTCTTGTCTGTTCTACTCCCTGCAATAACCGCTGCTGTATATCAATGCACTATGCTGCTCTGACAGCTTTGAAGGTATAATTCAAAGTTGACAGAGCAGCTTTGTACATAGATTTAGAGAGGCGCCTAGAGCCCTGCCTCTACCCTCCCCCCTCTTCTGCTAGGATTATCGGTCCCAGCAGAGGAGGTGTATGGTGCTGATAACAGGACATTTCCCTTGCTGGAAATCGTCCCGTTTATCGTCCTTGATGTCCTTTTTCATTGCTGTGTATAGAAGTGCATTTACTAAACCAAGGGAGAAGAAAACTGTGAAGCAAATAGCAAAATTTTCTATGTACTTCTTGTATGTAAATTTTTGTTTATCGATCGTGGCTTTAGTGAGCACTTTGATCTTCCATTTTATAACCTGTTTCACTGATTCCAATCAAGTCCCCTGCAGAATGGCCATGTCCATCTGTGACCCCTATTTTCTGAATATAGTCCTCTCTCAATAAAGAACATAGTAAGTGAAATATTATTAATAAAATGTGAAGTAAATTTTATAAACTTTGGTCAACAGATGTTTCACAGCCAAAATCTGCTTAAAAACCACATGTAGCAATAAATGATGTCACTTGTGATTTCCATGGCATATGGGGGGTGGGACAAGGGCAGTGAATTGAAACTGCCTACAGTAATGCACCACAGGGGAGTATGTTTGGTATTTTACAGCTACATATAAATAAGTTAAGTGTGGCTTTTGCTGCATCTTGTGCTATTTATGCGTGGCTTCTGTTATCCAATTATTAGTTGGCTAACAATTTTTATGTTTCCTGCTCTATGCTGATTGGTTGCCACTCCTTTGAACCTCCTATACCTCCTCTGGGATAGGAGGTTGAAAGATTGGGTATTAGATATGGTTGTGCATATTAGTTCAGACTTCAAATCATATTTTAAACTGATTGTGACTCAGCTGTTTGTTGATAGCAAAACTATGCATGTCTGTCTGATATGACTTGGGGAATACAATTGCTATATAGTCAAAATAACAAAGTTCATATTACACCACACAGTAGTACCCCATGTAAAAGTTTTCCACACAGTAATGATCTCAGATCTGGGTATGCCACACATTAATGCCCCTCAGGTGATAATCAGTGGGAGTTCCCACTAAGAGGGCTGTCTTTCCAAAGTAGAGACAGAAGAAAGTTCTTTTTTTGGCTGTCTCTATTTCGTATATCAGCCAATTTAGATTTTTTTTTCTGAATGGGTGAGTATGCCGATTGGCATACTTAACCATTCATTTTCAGAAGCGCCGCTGGACCTGCCGCAGGTGCCGAGGTGAGTAACTTCTCCAGGGTCTTTTAGTGTTAGGGGGACGCAGGGCCGTTTCTAGGGGTGGGCGCGCCGTGCGATCGCACGGGGCGTGCCCCTAGCTGATTTAAAGAGGGAACGCAGAGGCAGGCTGGGCCGAGGGGGCAGGGTGGCATGTGACCCAAGGGTAGCACTGCCATTTTGTGTTTTAGGGCCGCCTCCCTGGTGGTCTAGTGCTGCCCAGCTAGTGGTGACTGCTCAGCTGCAGCGCAGAAGCTGTGTCCTGGCTGCCTACCCTAGCAGGGAAGGGAGGGTTAAGGTCAGGCTCCAGCGGGGAAGGGAGGGTTAGGGTTAGGCTGCGGGGAAGGGAGGGTTAGGGTCAAGCTGTGGGAAAGGGAGGGTTAGGATTAGGGAAATAGAAGAGAAGGGGTTAGAGTAAGGATTAGGGAAAGGGTTGGGGATACTTACTATTTGGAGCACCTTGTATCGATTGTACATTGTATCGGGTATCGATTGCTTTGCCTTTTCAAAATAGGGCTGTTCGCGACAGGGACCCACACCCGCTGATAATATATCCTATATACAGGGGCATTTTAAGAAGTGAGGATTTGTGCATGGCCCCCCCATCCCCTAAAACCTTAACATCCCCCCGTGGCACCCTTCTCCCTCCCAGCGGCACCCCTCCCCCGCACCCACGAACCCCTCTGTCACCCCTCTAAATATAGAACATAGAAAATGAAAACATAAAAAAAGCCTGGCTTATATGCATACTTACTGTTTATACATAGAATTTGCTGCAGAGTGTGTGCCACGGGGCCCACTGTTCTGAGGGGCCATGTGCATTTCCCACCCTGTACCCATTATAGATATGCCAGTGCCTATATAGTCCCTGTGGGTTATAATATGCACATCATAGTACCTCCATGTCATATTATACTACACGGAATCCCTCGCAATAAAGCCCCCAGGTCTTAGTATCTCCCACAGTAATAAGGCCAGATTATAATATGCTACAATGTAATGTCCCATGTAATAATATACCACAAAAATTGTATTTCAGGTAAGAAAAATCACTTCTAAAACATAAAAAAAAACAGGTTTATGGAAACATTTTGAAAGTCTTCATATTATTTTTTTTCAGGATATATGGGGAATGTAAAGAATGTGATGGCTGGAAAAATGTACCTATTAATATAATATTATTTATGTAACAATGTGGATGATAGAACATTTTAATAGAAAGCAGAAGGTCCAGTGATTGGATTTCTGAATTATGCCAGAGCATGCATTTATAGCACATTTTTCTGATATGCTGAGTAGGCAGGTTCTCCACATGTCATTGGAGGATCTTAGCATTGCTGGAATTCCACATTTCACCCTTTCCCTCTAGCCAATTTTTCTTCATGTAAAAGGTCTGTTTAATTTGTGCTCTGTTTCACTACTAGTTTCCTAACTATAGAATGATGTGTTAAGAAAATAAAATAAAATAAATATATATTTTATTCCAAAATAATATGGGACACAGTGCAAAATGCGTGATCTACTGTACAAAATACACAAGTTATTTCCAGTTAATGTAAAAGTTGCCCGCTTTCACCTTAAAACTGGTTTATAGATACATCTGGAGAAAACGAGCAAGCATCGGCATCTTTATCAGTTGGATAATAGAATTATTCTGAAGGTTCAGACATCTGATTTTACTGCTATCAGATCTCTAAACAAGAGATCCTGAGGGATTTACAATTTCTGGGTGTGCTCGCAATTCCGTGCTAACATGAAATGGCAGCGTTTTGGATGTCTGGATTGGCTCATAGAACATTGTCATGCCCATACTGTACGCTGTGATGCCAAGTCACGCCCACTTGTGCTCACAGTCCAGCCCATTTGTCGGAAGCAGTCTGAAGTGTCTGTTTACTTAAGCCTGGATAGGGCAGCATGTCTTCTGATTGTGACACATAGACGCAATCCAAACACATGGGGCCTGATCCAGACCTACGCTCATGAAATGCTCATGTGCGTAGCGTATTTACGGCAGCGTACCTACGATGCACTCCCCTTGGTCGTACATAGTTTTGCCGTCTTACGCCCAGCAAACCCTACCCTAACTTTTCTGATCATAACCGCAGACGTCCGTAAGCTCCTTGCGTAGTTACAATGCTTAGCACAATCATACTGTACGATTGAAATGCATCACTCCGCCCTTGGTGCATATTTACGAAAATCGTATGCCAGGCACGCCCCCTCGACCGTAGTTACGAAGGTGGTACGTTCAAGGCCCGTACGCTCAGAATTTCTGAGCGTAAGATGTGCGTAACATCTGCCCTGAGCATGTGCAGTAAGTACAGATGGCTGTTTTTGTGCTTACGACCATCGGAAAAACGCACACTAGCGTAGGTCTGGATCAGGTCCATGGAGGGGAAATTTGAAAGTGTGGATCCAGTCCCATCCCAAGTAACATTATGGATGATTATACACAGCCTCAAAATTTGATCGACTTGGGCCTCACAACAGGAGACCGAGTCCAAATCTGGAAGGGTGTGGACATGCGGTCAGAACAACATATATGAGTGTTGAATGCTGTCTATAAAGACATGGGGCCGGATCCAGAACTACGTCCGTCTTCCATAGATGGACGTAGTTCAATAAACAGTAGCTACTGCGCATGCGTAGTAGCTATTTTACGTAATCTGCGTATCGTTTCGATATGTAGATTGCGTATATGCGGTCTCCCTTCTTGTAGTACTTTCTAGGTAAGCATAACATCCATTTATCCACAAGAGGGTTTTATGCTAATATTCCCCTTCTAGAACTCAATATCTCATAAAAGCCTCTCTTATACACTAAACAGTGAGGAATTACTAGAACATCAGCCTGTCACAGCGGTTCATTTCTCACAGGCAGTAATTCTAGACTTGCCAATGTTCTCTCACAGTGACAGGAGTAGTGGAAGAGCCTCACCCCCAAACACGTCTCTTTAGACTGTCAGAAATGTAACAAGACTGTGACTGGCTGATGTACTTATGGTTGCTGCATTAGTTCACTTCAACACTGATAGCCCATGTGTGTACACTATAAATGTTTACAATACATTTAGTCACCTCCCATTGTTGAAGATATGGCAGTTAGGGCATCCAAAGGGTCTGATTGATCATTTGAGAAACACCCAAAGACCTGTAGCATAACCATGTTGAAATGCAATGACAAATTCAATATGTGCAGACAAAATTACAGAATTAGATTTGAGAGGTGATATTTTCTAGCTCAGCTAAATTAAAGTTGAAAAACAAAGCTGTTCAGTAGTTGTGTGATATAAGCAAAAGCTAATCATTTTGCCATTCAGAAATAAAAATATTAAGTAAAAAAAAATGTAATAAAAAAAATAAACTTGAATCCACCCCTTGTACTGCATCATTTCACCAGGTGCAAACTTGTTCCACATGCTCTGAATCAGCTACACAGTATGAATTTATACCTTCACAATGGTGTGTTTGTGGCTGTTGAGTTATTATTATTATCGTTTATTTATAAGGCGCCACAAGGTGTTCGCAGCGCCGTATAAAATACAACAAAATACAGCACAGACATACAGGGTAGGGATTGACAGCATAGTACATAATAAAATACAATCTAAATAGAAAAAAAAAATCACAAAAATACAATAAAGTGAAGGAAGCAATGAATGCAAGGTGTCAAGCTTGGCAGATCAGAGAGGAGGGGATAGAGCGCAGTGAGAGGTTAAGAGGGAACCACCAGGTGGGGATGGGGTAAAAGGGTAGCAGAGGGGGACAAGAGAATACGAAGTGAGGGGGGAGTGGTGGAGGAGGGAACAACACTAGGATGGAGAGCCCTGCTCACATGAGCTAACACACTAAGTGGAAGGGATGAACTTTCAGAAGACATAAAGAGGGGGAAGGAAGTGGACTGCTGGTGTGAGCGGAGGAGAGGGCAAAGGTATGAAAAGAAGGAATAGATGTAGGATGCAGTGAGGATGTTAAGTGGAAGAGGGGTAGGCTAGCCTGAACAGGTATGTTTTAAGTGAACGCTTGAAGACCTACAATGTGGGGGAGAGTCTGACTGAAGAAGGGAGGTCATTCCAGTGCAGAGGTGCAGCACGGGAGAAGTCCTGGGTACGGGCATGAGATGTGGTGATCAGTAAAGAGGTCAGACAGAACGGAGAGGGTGGCAAGGGGTGTGCATGTTGATGAGGGAAGAGAGGTAGGGAGCAGTGAATGAGGAGATGGCCTTAAAGGTGAGGTAAGGAATTTAAAGAGAGGTCTGAAGCAGACAGGAAGCCAGTGGATGGTTTGACATAAAGGAGAGGCCAAGGTAGAGAGGCGTGAGAGGAAGATGAGCCTGGACGCAGCATTGAGTATAGATTAAAGGGGGGCAAGACGGGTGAGCTGGAGACCTACAAGGAGGAGGTTACAGTAGTCGAGGAATGAAATGACTAGAGAGTGGATGAGGTTTTTAGTAGCTTCATTGGTGAGGTGTTACGATCCTGTACCCCCAGGACGCAGAGTCTAACCACAGTTCATTCCAGTGCAGAGGTGCAGCACGGGAGAAGTCCTGGATACGGACATGAGATGTGGTGATCAGTAAAGAGGTCAGACAGCGCTGGTTACCAGAACGGAGAGGGTGGCATGGGGTGTGCATGTTGATGAGGGAAGAGAGGTAGGGAGCAGTGAATGAGGAGATGGCCTTAAAGGTGAGATAAGGAATTTAAAGAGAGGTCTGAAGCATACAGGAAGCCAGTGGATGGTTTGACACAAAGGAGAGGCCAAGGTAGAGCGGCGTGATAGGAAGATGAGCCTGGACGCAGCATTGAGTATAGATTGAAGGGGGCAAGACGGGTGAGCTGGAGACCTACAAGGAGGAGGTTACAGTAGTCGAGGCATGAAATGACTAGAGAGTGGATGAGGTTTTTAGTAGCTTCATTGGTGAGTAGCTTCATTGGTGAGGTGTTACGATCCTGTACCCCCAGGACGCAGAGTCTAACCACAGTACGGTTTTTGCCAGAGCCCCTGATGGTGGGGATGGACTTGGCTGCGTAAACAGTGGCAGGTGTTGAGAGGAGCCCAGGACTGGACCAGCCCACTGAGAGGGACGCCCAGCGAGATGTTCTGACGCGCAGACGGCCGGGGAGATACTGCCTAACAACCCAGGATGCTGAGCGGCATCGGTGGCGGGGAATGCTCACTGATGCCGGCGACTCCTAACATGAGGAAGGGATGAATGCGTGCAATGTTGCGAAGATTTATACGACAAGAAGATGAATGGACAGGATCCAGACTTACTACAATGGGATGTTTTTTGATAGGATCGTCACAACACCAGCTTTAGGTATTAAACACACGCATGAGCATCGCATTACCAGGACGGCTATAGATCCAGAATTTCATCCTGGTAGTAATTCAGAAGGTGGGGCACAATGGGACAGGGAGCAGAAGCTGGAGCTGGAAGTTTACTAAATTAGTATGGACAAAATGAACACCAGAAAGATCCTTGTGGTTTTATTCCCAGGTCATTGCTATTACTGTGTCCAGGAGTTAATTTTTTGGTTTAATATTCACAAACAGCATTGAATATAAGGACAGCTTTTTAGAGGAATGTTCACTTCTGCTGCCAAAGCTTTGAACAATCTGTGAATCAAATGGTATCGGCCAAAAAAGGCTTTTTAATATTTATGTAGTGTTCTTTCTCTGGGTATAATCGCAGCATCTCCAGCTTTCCATTGCTATGAGTTAGATGTGTGTGATGCTTCTAAGTGCCAGTACCAGCTCAGACTGCAGGGCTTTCATAGCTATGAGCGTGAGGTTCCATTTAACATTACTGCATTATACAGAACATGTGGTTAAGATTTCAATCTGTCTGTAACAGCCAGCAATGTTCTGGACACCTCTTATTTCTCAGGATTAAGTTGGCTAAAGCATTGCAAATCATCCATTTATTTAAACAAACCATTTTATACTTTGATTTTTGTTTTCTTTTAATATCCTAAAAGTATGAGTCTTATAAGAATAATCTACTTCAAAAAACTGAATGTGATATTACATCACAGTACCAATAAAGTGAGACCATAGCTAAAGAAACCATGGTTAATGCCCATGATGTGTTTATCAGCAAAATGTGTTGGATAAAGACACTGACTGATAATGACATTGGACTGGATCCAGACCTAGTTAAGTGCTTGAACTTAGTTACTCCTGGGCTAAACCATGTTGATTGCAGGGGAGTCATATTTCATCTGTTGAGAGGTGATGGATGTCTCCTGTCTCAAGTTTAAATAACAGTGTGATAGTAAAGCTGGTCAGTATCTGTGTGCAATTCAGTGATATATCCCTGCATGCAAAGAATACAATGAACTTGACTCCCCCTGCAATCCACATGGTTTAGCCCAGTGTTAGATTAATATTTTGAATGACCTGCTTTGAATTGTCTAATAAGGTTTAACAAAGATTAACAATCATTTATTATACATTTACAGTGATACACAGGTAACAGACATTACATTAGTTCTTAAACAAAGGATCTTTCCAATATGGCTGCTAACACATCACATGGCATTTCACATTATCTAGCAGACAGATATAATCAATTTAAGGGTGTTTAAATAAGAATGAGTTTGAAATACAGAGTTAACATTAGGTCACTAGAGCACATTATGTTAGATTAAGCTAGAATGAAGTTATAGAAGATAATAGAAATAGGATACCCTGATATGCTGTATATATCTCCTATACTCACCAACCCATATGAATTAGGTGAGCCATCCTGGCTCCTACATCTCTGGTGGCACTCTCATTCCACTCAGCACTGATTCCACTCTGAGACTAAAAAGTTACATTGTCTCTTCATTACAACTTTTCTGATCTATGATTGGATAACCTCTAACATCTCTGATTGGGCCAGTTTTGGGCGAAGGAAGCCTTCTCCTGATCAAAGGAAGTCCCTGCTAATTACCATATCAATAGTTAACTCTGCCTTTTGTCTAAGATTCAGATAACAGAAGCCTAACAGATTGGTATAGCATATATGACATATATTATTACATATATTATATTATTATATTATTATTCCGGTTTTCACAGCCATGTCACACTTCCCCGTCTCTTCACTCACCTGGTTTCTTGCCACTTACTTCTCTCATTGGCAGCTGAAGCTCACACATGCAGAGACATTTGGAAGTCACACTCTTTTTTCAAGCCACATTCTATTTGACCAGCAATTCTCACAAATGCCGAGACATCAGTAATCATTGAGAGGAGAAGGTGACAATACTGATGTTTCTGCTTTACCATGAGCCGGTATTTCAGACATGTAGGCACATCTAGGGGAAAAGTGATTGCTTCGATCCCCCCCTCTCTCCTCTAAATCCACCACTGAGATAGATAAATAAATGGGTAGATATACATGTAAACTATCTGACATTTTTCCTTTGTTAGTTGCTGGGAGCATTTTCAAAGTGTTTGTACTAAATTGACTTTGCAGCTGATTCTATGTTAATAAAAACATTAGAGCTATCATCACTTTCTCCTTTAGAGTAAAAGCATTTCAGCTGTAGAGTCCATTTAAATGTTTATATATATCTTTTATAGTTATAAACATAAGGCTGATACAATCAACATACATAGCAGAGTTCAAGTCAAGTAAGGCAACAAGTGCAGAGAGTACAAGTCTCTGACTGCAGGAGAGGAGCCAAATACATGATGAAATGAATCCAGAAATCTGCAGACAGATTTTGTTAAATGATCTCTACGCATGATATTAAACATCTCCAGACTGGATTCAAGTAGAACTCTTGAGCCTTATCATTTGTTATCTATCGCTTTCTATTCATCATTCTTCCTTATTTTATTTATTTTAAATAGAATGTTGTTAACTCATGGTTGCCCACTTTTAAGAGCTTTCCTCCGGGAGATCCAGAAGGGAAGCGATAGATGCATGCAGGGGACAGGGCTTAATGACACAATTTATGCAATTCGTGATATTAAGCCACCCCCCTGACTAAAAATACCAGTTTTTAGATGTAATAGGGATCGGGACGGGGCTTGAGGGCGCAAATTGCGTCATCAAGTCCATCCCTGTCCATAGCAACACTAGTATACTTCTATGAAACCACAGGCTTCAAGTCACTTGTAGGAGATTTGCAGGCTCTCCCGGGATACTGGGAGAAGTGCCCGAATTTCTGGAGTCTCACGGACATTCCGGGAGAGTCGGCAACCCTGAGTTAACTACATGCTGTATACTTGGTGTATCTAGACTTTGCTAATTGAAGATGTGCGGAAAGAAACCTAATTGAAAAATCAAGGAGGTTCTTCTACCAAAAGTCCTAGTAGATGATTAGCTCTGTAGGGTGGCCAGGGGAGCGCCCCTTTCGGGAGCTGCTTGATGGGCGCGAGTGCTGCTTCTTGTGGCAAGCCGGGACTTGCCAGGGTTATGGCTTGGCGGTTTCCATGGTAACAGGCCGGACTCCACGTGGAGCAGAGGCTGACATCACAGACAGGTGCCGGAGGGGACACAGGCTCAGGCGATCCATTGGGGGGGTCTGGTGAGCCTCTGGGCAGGTAAGTGTGGCTTCTTTTCTTCATATAAGTCGCATTGTGAAATGTATATGTTGATATATTGGTGCCTGAAGATATAGACTATAGTCTCTGAAATGTTGGGCTTTTTAATGTACAAATAAAGGCGTTGTCTTATGACTATTTAAAAGACTGTAGAGTGCCCTTCTTTGGACTTGCTTGTACTATTTTTCTTAGTGGCACCTCAGCAAGATTACATTATTATTATTATTATTATTATTATTATCGGAGTGCTGTTTTCTGCATTACTGTATGGAGTCTCAGCCATGAGACTGTTCCTTCTGGCACCCTTGTAAATCGTTGTGTTTGGAGCACACATTCTCTGGACAGTTGTTAAAGTGCTGTGGATTTGAATTGGACCAAATTTTACCGACAAACATGTCAGACAAAGAGGATTCAAATAATATGGAGGAATCCAACAAAGGTTTAGGACAAATGCAGTTACCGATTGGAGAGACTCTAACATTTTCAGACATGGAAGCAGAGGCTATCCTTTTTATAAATCACCTTGAGGATAATGCACAACCAATCACGACTGTGGATTTGTATCATGAAATATTAAAATAGAAAAAGAAAGAAGCGGAGTGTTATCTACATGGGGTGACACTTTCTGACTATTTTCAGGAAAAGAAGATACCAAGGGGATTTCGAAATAAAAAAATACCAACCATCGGGAAGATTCAACCAAGAATGTTGTCGGTGGGTCACTATTTGAAATAAATGTTCGCTGGACTTAATTCTTTTAATTCCCCACCAGGGAACTTGCTAGAGGTAAGTTGGACATAACTACTTTTGAAACTGCAGACAACGACTCGAACGACAGGTACGATCTGACCAATCGGAGTTAAAAATGCAGGTTGACAAACATCGCCTGGAATTCATTCAATTCGAAAAAGAAAAATTAATAAAAGTCAATAAAGATTACGATGAAAACATGGTGTATGTATGGCTCTCAGGGACTCAGACTAAAGGAGGCCAATGGAACAGATTTCACAAAAGACAACAAAGATCTAGAAGAGATATAATGGATACCACTAGTGGGGATGATTCCTCACAGACAGATAATGATCAGCCTTCTCTAAAATCTCGTGGTTTTTTTAGGCAAACTACAGACTGGTGCAGGGGTAAATATTGCCCAGAAAAGCGGAAAGCAACACACAGAGGTGGGCAATGTAGGCTGTATACAGTAAGTTACAAGCTGATCCCACTATGCTACACAAAAGGGAATTGGATATGATTCTGGAGGAGGCGGTACAGTCACAAGCATTACCAGTACAAGTGGCAAGGGCATTAATTGGGAAGGCCCCTAGAACACCTATCCTTTACACTTTGCCTAAGGTGCATAAAGATGCCCAATGTCCACCGGGGAGGCCGATAATCTTGGCCTGTGGTTCAATTTTCCATTCTGTGGCCACATTCCTTGATGCTCTGATCTAGCCATATATCCGGTCCATTTTAAAGGACACAAGCCACTTGTTGCAAAAATTGCAAGAGCTTCCTCCCTTACTGGAAGAGTAACAGTTATGTACAATAGATGTATCTAGCTTGTATACAAGCATTCCCCAAGAGGAAGGACTTTTGGTGATGAGGAAATTAATTACTAACAATCCCCATTATGTGCACCCCCCCACACACACACACACACTGACCTAACATGACACCATGACGCTTTTGAAATTCGCTTTGGTGAGAAATTATTTTTTGTTTGACGATTTTCTTCTACAAACATCGGGATGTGCAATGGGGTCACTGGTTTCCCCTTCCTTCACTAATATGTATATGTATTTTGTGGAACAAGATCTGTTTTTGAATAATCCAGCTATTGAGGGTAGAATCTTCTTATTCACCTGGTATATGGACGATCTTTGGTATTTTGGAAAGGCTCAGAAGCTGATTTTGCTAAAAGCATGGATGAAGTTAATATGATGCATGAATAAATTAAGTTCCATGGTAACAGGCCGGGCTCTATGTGGAGCAGTGGCTGACATCACAGACAGGCGCCGACGGGAAGACGCGCTCCGGCGATCCAGTGGGGGGTCTGGTGAGTATCTGGGCGGGTAAACGTGGCTTCTTTCCTTTATATAAGTTGCATTGTGGAATGTATATGTTGATATATTGATCCATGAAGATAGAGACTATAGTCTCTGAAACGTTGGGCTTTTTAATGGGCAAATAAAGGCGTTGTTTTATGACTATTTAGAAGACTGTAGAGTGCCCTTCTTTGGACTTGCTTGTACATTTTTCTTAGTGGCACCTCAGCAAGATTACATTATTATTATTATCTGAGTGCTGTTTCTGCATTACTGTATGGAGTGTCAGCCATATAAACATGTATTCCCATGTACATTGCTGTATCTTATTGTCTGCATTGGATATTTACCTAACTCAGATGACCAAAGCCGGCAAGAACAAATGTATATATATGATCTTTCTTAGGGCACCAAATTAGCTACAGCTCGTCCTGCATTTGCTCCACATAGACATCAATCATGAAATTTGTTTAATTGTAATATAGGGTGCTTGATTAGAGACCCTGATGTAAATACAGAAGGTATGAATTCTGGGTACACACTATACAATTATAAGGTATATTAGCCAAAGATTTGATGATCGGCCCAATTATGGGCATTGTGTATGCTGGACCTGTTTTCCATTACACAGACATACACATGCCCTATATTTGGATCAGTTATTCTGCAAGCCGACCAACCCTATTAGGATGACACAACCCGGCCAGGAGCTCACCCTGATTATTGGGTAGTGTGTACGCTCTTTCTGATTTCTTCAGCTATTTTTGTTAGGCAGCAGAGAGAGATCGTAGCAGTGTGTACCTTAGGTCTAAGAAAAGCACTATGAAGACCCTCAGATGTCCATGATTAAGCTCACAGCGAAACGTACGTTGGACTGAGGGGACGCTGTGCACGAGCGCCCTCTCCAACACGTGTTGCCTGAGCCCTTTAACAGCTGTGATCACTTCTCTATACTTTAAACCTACGGCGGGTTCGGCTGAACCTCGTGCCGATATATCAATATTGCAGGGAATTGCTACACTATAGTGGCCTTTAAAAAATATGTAAGATGCATCCAATTTTTAAGTAAGTAAAGCTAAAAATAATATTTAAAAAATCCATTAAATTTTTTTTTTTTAAATTTAGGCTCTAAAAACGGTGTGCGTCTTATACAAGGGAGCGTGTTATACATGGGGTATACGGTAGATACATATTTGCGTGTATATATGAAGGCATATCAGTCACAGTTTTGTGTCCTCTGCCAGGCTTCTGGAGGAAGGAGGAAAAAGGAAGAAAGGTGAGAAGCAGAATACAGGTAAGTGTCCTGAGTGTGTGTGATATATACATACATTTTTTAAAAAGCGGCACTCAGAGACCTGGCATTTGTTGTTGTGGTGTGGTGGCACTCAGAGGTTTTAACGCAGAATAAATGGACACAAAGGTCAGCAGGGTACCGATGTTTCAGTACATTTAATGTCCTTTCATTTATTCTGCGTAAGCCACCAGCCACTATCAATGTCTTTCTGCTGTGGTGCCACCCCTTAAAATCTCCAAAGTAGCTTCTGTGGACCAACAACCCTCCCCCTCTTTTCTTTAATCAGCTGCTGATTCCAGACTGCTTCCAAGTTACTGGTAACGACAGTGCTGCTGGGGCATTTTCTTTCCTTTGTTTCTGTGCATTTTACCACCTTCTATCATGCACTTAGCAAGATCCTGACATTTCAATTGTTTTAGAAAACTGAAACAGGTGACATTTTGTTATTCTATTGCATTAAAAGAACCTCACTTAGAAATAAAATATACAGATGAGCGCTAGTTAATCTAAGGCAGATGGAATATTAAAAAGAACTACAATTCATGTATACGCAAAGAGGGAGGGGACAATCGCAGGTGAACTGGTTGGTGTAACCACAAGAGAAAAAAATGGAAATATATAACTACACCGCGCTTAAATCCCCTAACATCTGAGGTATAACTAAATAAAAGATGAGCAAGTGATGTCAAAAAACAATATATAATAATATTTATTGTACAATTTACACAATTCTATTAAAAACACAATAAAATGACATCCACTTGTACGAAATAGTTGATGGATAAATTTAGGTATAAGAATTAGTCCTGAATACCAGAGAGTAATATTGGTACTTATATGAAAAAATGTAAAAATATTCTGAATTAGTACCAAAAAATAGAGCACTGTGCAGATGAAGTTAGGTGTTCTGGATAATATAATCAGGAAGAATATGGTGTAGTAATACAGTGTTGTGCTCCTTGAAAAAAAGGATTAGTAAACAATAGTCAGTATACACATGTAGATGGGCATAAGTATGCAACCCGTAGGGAGAAACTCTTGATATATTCAGGAGACCCAAATGGTAGATGTTATACCAAGGCCGGTAGTAAGATAGGGCCTGATCCAGAGCTACGGCCGCCGTCGCT
>WWET01000649.1:425225-438375 GCA_011038615.1 Limnodynastes dumerilii | reverse complement strand
CCAATATTACTCTATGGTATTCAGGACTAATTCTTATACCTGAATTTATCTATCAACTATTTTGCACAAGTGGATGTAATTTAATTGTGTTTTTAATAGAATTGTGTAAACTGTACAATAAATATTATTATATATTGTTTTTTTGATATCACTTGCTCATCTTTTATTTAGTTATACCTCAGATGTTAGGGGATTTAAGCGCGGTGTAGTTATGCATTAAAAAACCTGAAATAAATTGTAAAGGCATGCTTGTTTTAGTAAATGACGGATAAGCAGAGTATACAGCTGTACAGATGCGGCTGTTTGTGGAAAGAAAAATCAAGGCAATAACTATATAAAGTGGCAGTCAGTTATGAAATACATCAGGCTCATAAAAATATCCCACATGGCCTGTTAATGTTACATGCAATACAAGACATGGAATGAACTCCATTGGCCTGATTTACTTAAGGGTGATTTAAGTCACCCCAAAAAAAATCGCGGCACATTGTTGTAGTTTGCCAGCAATTTTTTCCCCCTTTATTCACTAAGGGATGAGTTTCCCCAGATGATTCTGAAACTACAGCTATGTGTGGTGATTTAGTTTGTGTTTATTCACCGCAATTAAGCTTCTAATCGTGCTCTTTTGTAAATTTCATTTATTTAATTTTAAAAAATGTAACAAAATGTTATCAACAATACTAAAAACCCCTGCTGCGACATGCTATTAACCCTTAACATGCTGCGGCATATAGTACTATAAGACACATGTATTGCAGGGCATGCTGTGCCTTTTGGTTCCATACGCATGTCAAGTGTTAATGGCATGCCGTTGCATACATATTGTTCCCCACCCAATAATATATTAAATGGATGTGGGGCTCCGGTCTGAATGGCTGATTTTTGAAACAGCTGTTTCCTCCTAGCCAGTTGCGAACTGGCTGGGATTTGGATTCCATATGCCTCGATAAGGCATAGCAATCGATCCATGGAGCACCAAAAGCTCTGTGCTCCGAAAAGGGAGTTACAGTAATCCCATAATGGGCCACCAGCACCCCCAGTACTCCTATCATGTGTCTCCAACTACCACCCAGTACACCCATCATGTGCTTCCAGCCCCCTCCAGTACTCCTATTATGTGTAACCAGCAGCCCCTCTTCTTGTATTCCCATAATATGACACCAGCCACCCCACCCTCAGTATTCCCATAGCGTGATACCAGCCCCCAAATTGTTTTTATACTTACCTGAGTCTTCGTGTGCGGCGCTCTCCTCCTCCGGCAAGCAAGAAGGTCCTGTATGACATCAGCCGCTCTATGTAGCTGCCGCGGCAGCTCATGCAGGAACCTCCTGTATGAGCTCTTTTGTATAACTTCCAGAGAATAATTGAAATCGGATGAGCGTTCTATAGAATCTTCACAGTACCGAGGGTGTCCTAAAGGTTGATATATCAGTCCTTTTCTGAAGTCCTGGATTTTATTCTTCCACTTCTATAAAGGATATGTAAAATAAGAATAAACAAGAGGAGGGAATCCCTCGTCTAGATTGCTTCTCACAATGGTAAGTATGAAAAGGGTTATTCTACTCACAAAGTTTGCCTCTTAGGTCGTATACATATAATATAATACAGGTGAAGTCCTTCTCATGGAGCTCCACCTCTCTAGAAGTCCGTCTCTCACTTCAACCTGCCACAATATTACATCCTATTCATATTTTTTACCCAACTTTCTGCCCCAACATTAAAATAATTATATTTACAATGTTTAAAAAAATTAACAAATCTTATTACCGTATACTTAACACATTGGGCCTGATCCAGACCTAGTTAAGTGAATGATCTTAGTTACTCCTGGGCTAAACCATGTTGATTGCAGGGGAGTCATATTGCATCTGTTGCAAACAATATTAGAGTTGAGAGGTGATGTTTCCTATCCCAAGTCTATATAAAGTGTGATAGTAAAGCTGGTCAGTATCTGTGAGCAGTAAGCAATTCAAAGATATATCCCTGCATGCAAAGGATACAATTAACTTGACTCCCCCTGAAATCAACATGGTTTAGCCCAGTAAGTTCATGCACTTAACTAGGTCTGGATCCAGCCCATTGTCTACAATTAATAACCAGCTTTAATCAGTACATTTATCCCCAAACAGATCAAAATTAAAACATGAATGTAAAAACCACACCAGCATAATAGAATAGGAAGCCACCCTCCCCATTTTGAAGTTTCCCTGTCATGTCCACATGTTTTTTGGACCATTTAAACTCCCAAAATGATATCCCCAATACCCCCATTATTTTTTTCCTGCTCTTCTCCTAAATAGACTAACACAACCTGTCCTCTATTCACTTCTTGGCACTCCGAATGCCGGTCCCAAATTATGGCAACTAACAGTATCAAGGAAACACGTTTTAATAGAGTAATAACATGGAGAAGTACCTAATTATGTTGTTGTTATTATATTATGGTTATAGGGGTGTTATATGGTTATTATTGATGTTCCTACGAAGACATAGGGATTATAGGGTGATCATAGGGATGTAACACGGGGACGGTACTTGAGGAGTGCCGGTCGGAGTAGCGGGGTGCAGAGGCCGGCTGTCCGGGCCGGGGGTGTCGGGGGTGTACGGTCTCCCGCCCTGGGGTCTCCTGTCTGCAGCCGGAGTACGGGCTGGAGGCCAGCTGTGAGTAGCAGGTGCAGTAGACCCGGCTGGAGGATGGTTGTCCGGGGCAGGGGGTGTACGGTCACCCACTTGCGGCCGGAGGATGTTGTTGTCTATAAAAAAGTTGATGGTCCAGTGCGGCGGTGACACTCCCCGGTCCGGGTCCACTGGGGGCCATACCTCCCAACATTTGTCGGATCCTCCGGACTACGACCCCCAGATCCGCATCACAGAGCGGGGCCCCTGATCTCTCCGCACACCCCCGGTGTCTCCGCACCCCCTGATGTCTCTGCCTGCAGTCCTCTGTGTGATCTCCTCTGTGTGATCTTCTCTAACGCAGACGTTATTACTTTATTAAAACGTGTTTCCTTGATGCTGTTAGGCACTAGAAAGTCGAAAATGTAGTCGCCATAATTTCAGACCGCTGGTCTGGGCAGTGCAAGACACACCCACTTTCCCAGACACGCCCACTGGGTGGTACAAGACACACCCCCTCTACCAGGTTGCAAAATTTTGTCCCTCTTTCGAATTCTCAAATGTTGGGAGGTATGGCAAAGAACGGAGAGGGCAGTGTAATAGATGGTATGTGCAGGGTGATAGTATGAGCACTGTAATAGATAGTTTGGGAAGTGTAATAGATAGTATGTGCAGGATGATGGTATGGGCAGGGTGATAGTATGGGTAGAGTGATAGATAGTATGGGCAGGGTGATAGATAGTATGTGCAGGGTGATAGGTAGTATGTGCAGGGTGATAGATAGTATGTGCAGGGTGATCGATATTATGTGCATGTTGATATATAGTATGGGCAGGGTGATAGTATGGGCAGGGTGATAGTATGTGCAGGGTGATCGATATTATGTGCAGGATGATAGATAGTATGTGCAAGGCCATAGATAATATGTGCAGGGTGATAGTATGGGCAGGGTGATAGATATTATGTGCAGGATGATAGATAGTATGTGCAGGATGATAGTTAATATGTGCAGGGTGATAGTATGGGCAGGGTGATAGATATTATGTGCAGGATGATAGATAGTATGTGCAAGGCCATAGATAATATGTGCAGGGTGATAGTATGGGCAGGGTGATAAATATTATGTACAGGATGATAGATAGTATGTGCAGGATGATAGTATGGGCAGGGTGATAGTATGGGTAGGGTGATAGATAGTATGGGCAGGGTGATAGATATTATGTGCAGGATGATAGATAGTATGTGCAAGGCCATAGATAATATGTGCAGGGTGATAGTATGGGCAGGGTGATAAATATTATGTACAGGATGATAGATAGTATGTGCAGGATGATAGTATGGGCAGGGTGATAGTATGGGGGAGCCAACCTTATCAGCTACAGACAGTATTACAGTTGAGAGGTGATATTTTCTAGCCCAAGTCTAAATAACAGTTTAAAAGTAAAGCTTGGTTGGTATTTGTGTGCAATAAGAAAAAGCAAAATATTATCCCGGCAAGCAAATAATGAAATTAATAAAACTTCCCTGAAATTCAACATATATTTCTTCTTATTGTTTTATATTTTTTTTATTTTGTTTCTGGTCTTATATTATGTTAAGCAGGAACAGCTCATTTATACTTGTTTGTTATTGCTTAGTGGTCCTCAGTTGTGAGAGTTGGGAGTACAAATTAAGGATTAGACTTGTCAATCAGACTTCTTCCTTAGGTGCAAGGTAGAAAGGTGTTGGACTTGAAAACAGATCACTATTGCAAGGATGGTGATTACTCAAAAGACGTTTTCATTGTATGTAGAACTGCATTGTATTTAATAAAGGTCTTAGGGCCTGATCCAGATCAACGATGTAGCGCTGAGCGTGCTAACGCTCAGCGTTACATCGCTGACTCCCCCCTGGCACTCCCCCTGTGCGGGCGTATGGCCCCTTCCTTACGCCGGGCGAAGCTAGGGTAGCCTTCACCCGGCGTAAGGAAGGGGCCATACGCCCGCACAGGGGGAGTGCCAGGGGGGAGTCAGCGATGTAACGCTGAGCGTTAGCACGCTCAGCGCTACATCGTTGTTCTGGATCAGGCCCAATGATAGTGTAACTGAAAAATACAGTCACACTGTCAGAGAGAAGAACTGTGCACCGGCACTACAAATCTGCCTGCATGACCACAAGCAGGCATTTTTCACTTGGATGCTCATGACATTCATGTGGGCTGCCAGCGGGGATAGCAGGCAGAGGGGAGCACCTCTCTGGCTTGGCACCCCTCTTCCTCGCTTACCCCGCTTACTGTGTTCCGCCGGCCCTGCTCCCTCCCTTGCAGCCTGACCCTAATCCTCCCTACCCTGCACAGATAGTTTACTGACCTATCCCTTGGTCCGGCGATACCAGCGGCGGAGGTGCGGCGGAGGTGCGGCGGAGGGATATCTATTACAGTGCTCATACTATCTATCACCCTGAACATACTATCACCCTGCCTATACTATCTATCACCTTGCCCATACTATCATCCTGCACATACTATCTATCACCCTGCCCATACTATCTATCACCCTGCCAATACTATCACCCTGAACATACTATCTATAACCCTGCACATACTATCACTCTGCCAATACTATCACCGTGCCCATACTATCACCCTGCACACACTATCTATGGGCCAGATCCAGAACAACGCTTGTGAGCGAGTTTACGCGTGGCGGAGACTTAAAATCGCATTTTGGCAAGTACTGCGCATGCGCACCATAGAAAATACGCTCCGTAATGTAGCGTAAATGTGAACGTATGGGCCATTTACATATGTGTCACGTAAATCCTTACGTGTGGGCGTGCCAATTTTACGTCTAAAATACGTCTGAAATACGCTATGTAGGCGGGGGTTTGTATTCAAAGTGTACAGTATGGGTGTGCTTAGCTGCGTAAATACGTGTTGCCCATACGTACGTGTGCGGATGACATCAGTTACGTGGGCAAAAGTTAAGGTAGGGTTTGGAAAGCGGAACTCGGACAAAATACGTACATTCAAGGGGTGTGCCAAGGGGAGTGTATAGAAAGTACGCACACGTAAATACGCTACGCAAGGAAACGTATTGCAAGCGGAGTTCTGGATCTACCCCAATGGCCTTGCACATACTATCTATCACCCTGCACATGCTATCTATTACACTTTCCAAACTATCTATTACAGTGCTCATACTATCTATTACAGTGCTCATACTATCTATTACAGTGCTCATACTATCTATTACACTGCCCTCTTCGTTCTTTGCCATACCTCTCAACATTTGAGAATTCGAAATAGGGACAAAATTTTGCAGCCTGGTAGAGGGGTTGTTTCTTGTACCACCCAGTGGGTGTGTCTGGGAAAGTGGGTGTGTCTTGCACTGCCCAGACCAGCGGGTCTAGTGCCTACCCCTTTTATTTAACAACCATCCATATGTCTGCCTCTTATTATTTGTCCAGCCTTCATATCTGCCCCTTTATTTGTCCTACCTGCATGTCTGCCCCTTGTTATTATTATTATGTCCAGCCTGCATATGTCTTCTCCCTGTTTATTTGTCCAATCTTCATGTCTGCCCATTATTATTATGTCCAGACTCCACATATGCCTCTATATTATTTGTCCAGTCCCCATTTTCTGCCCCTTTTAATGTCCAGCTTCCATGTCTGTCCCTTATTTGCAGCCACCATTGTCTACCCCTTTTACTGTCCTGCCTCCATGCCTACTCCTTATGTCCAGCCTGCAGGTCTGGGCGGTGCAATACACACCCACTTTCCCAGACACGCCCACTGGGTGGTACAAGACACACACCCTCTACCAGGTTGCAAAATGTTGTCCCTCTTTCGAATTCTCAAATGTTGGGAGGTATGGCAAAGAACGTAGAGGGCAGTGTAATAGATGGTATGTGCAGGGTGATAGTATGTGCAGGGTGATAGATAGTATGAGCACTGTAATAGATAGCTTGGGAAGTGTAATAGATAGCATGTGCAAGGCCATAGATAGTATGTGCAGGGTGATAGTATGTGCAGGGTGATAGTATGGGCAGGGTGATAGTATGGGTAGAGTGATAGATAGTATGGGAAGGGTGATAGATGGTATGGGCAGGGTGATAGATAGTATGTGCAGGGTGATAGATATTATGTGCAGGATGATAGTATGGGCAGGGTGATAGTATGGGCAGGATGATAGATAGTATGTGCAGGATGATAGTATGGGCAGGGTGATAGTATGGGCAGGGTGATAGATATTATGTGCAGGATGATAGATAGTATGTGCAGGATGATAGTATGTGCAGGATGATAGTATGGGCAGGTTGATAGTATGGGCAGGTTGATAGTATGGGCAGGGTGATAGTATGGGCAGGGTAATAGATAGTATGGGTAGGGTGATAGATATTATGTGCAGGATGATAGATAGTATGTGCAAGGCCATAGATAATATGTGCAGGGTGATAGATAGTATGGGCAGGGTGATAGATAGTATGGGCACTGTGAGTATGTAAAAATGCAATACTCCATGGTAAAGTTAATATTCATGATTCAGACGAAGATTCAGTTTTGTTGGCTAATTACCAATTGCATAACAAAATACCAATGTAAGCCAAAATATTTTCTTTTCAAAGTAAATGAATAATCCAGCATCTAAAAGACACTGGAATAAGCTGAAGAGTATATTTTCCTACAGTATATGGGTACAAAGATATTTCATCAATCTTTTTAAAACAGATGTCACTTTGAATGTGTATGAATGGAAGTCTTTGTCCATTTGAACAGTATTAAAAGAAACTAAATGCAATATCCATTAGTACAGTGCAGTAATGTGAGCTTATGTGTTTCCTTTTCTTTTAATACATCTGGACCTGACATCACTTTTGGTAAGCTGCAATGCCAATTGCTCACAGAAAAAATAGCTCTTCCTGCAAAGTCTGGGGAATTTGGAAAGTGCTGATGATGTACTGTGGATGTCATTTCTTAGACATAGCTTAGTGTCTGAAGCTCTTAGTAAACATTGTGAAGGTGTTTCCTGAGCTTCTTTATGTTACCTTGTTCTGAAAAAAAAAACTCTGTTTAACTGTTCATAAAACCAAACCCTTCTTACTGGATATGTTTTTATTACTTATAACTTACATTATTTCTAAAATCAGTTGCTTTTATACAAAGATAGCAAATTAGACAAACATTATAGCATACAGACAAGAAGTATGTTTGGTGAAATATTTCTGTGACAGTAGCTATAAACCTGCCAGATGGAAGACCACACAGCTATGTGTGAATAGGCAAAGGTTAAAAGGACCATTGAAGAATGGGAATTATGCCGCACCCGATGCTTATACTTTTGTAGATCCGTAGCTGCACCTAGAAACAGTGCTATGAATAGTAGTACAGTGTACAGGGGCTGCTCTAAATGCTGAACAAGCATTTATGATGGGGGAGGGGGTAGATTTCACCTGGTGGCACTGCATTGGAAGATGGGGCGGGTATGGGTCTCCACAAAAACAGCCCTATTTAGATAGGGCCGTTCTCTCACAGGGATTGCTTATGCCTCGAAGAGGCATAGAAATCGATCCCCAGAGCACTGAACACAATTCCCCCGAAAGGTGAGTGGCTAAACTAACCCCAACCCTTCCCCTAATTCTAACCCTAACCCTCCCCTTCCATTACCCTGACCCTCCCTTCTCCGCAGCTTGACCCTAACCCTCCCTTCCCCGTAGCCTTACCCTAACCCTCCCTTCTCCCTAGCCTGACCCTAACCCTCCCTTCAATATAGCCTAACCCTAAGATCCCCCTACCCTTCTATGGTCCTAACCCTCCCTTCCTAAGCGCCTGACCCTAACCCCCCCAATACTAAAATGCCCCGGAGAGGCTACTCACCTCTCCAGAGCTGTCAGCGACGGGTGCGGCGGGTCCTCAGCGAAAATGAATGGGCGAGTATGCCGATCGACACACTCACCCATTCATTAAAAAAAAATTCTAAAATGGTTCCCTATTCGAAATAAAGACAGCCGAAAAGTAATTTTTGGCTGTCTCTATTTGGCAAAGCAGGGTATCGGACAGGAGACTGCAACCGGATGGGGCATAGGCAGTGGTAAGACCTCTGTTGCCAATGTGCTGGAGGAGCAAGCTGACTGTGTTCACATTTACAATCACTAAGGCCACAGAAGCAGAGAGAAAGGAAGCCTGTCAGGGGCGGAACTACCATTGGTGCAACAGGTGCAACGGCACCGGGGCACATGCTGATATTTGGGCCCACAGCTGTCATCACTGCACCGCCAAAGCTCCCAACCGGGTTACCTGGGATACCATAAGGGCCAAAGCATATTTTTTGCACCTGTGCCTATAACTCGCTAGTTCCACCTCTAAAGCCTGTTCTGCATCTTAATAACCAGTACCATTAATAATCTCAATTAGCAGTAAGCAAATCAGACAATGAAATATTACATACAGATAGTATTGATAGATCTATATTGCAGTTAAATTATTCCAATTTCTTTTAATAAAAAGTATAATTTAGGGATGTTAATAACAATGGAAACAGTACCATCCATAAGGTGTTTGAACCGGAGCACAGGTCCCAGGCCCTAGGCGGTCCCCCAACAACTATATTTACAGAGCCGCAGCCACTTGCTACAGTATATTAGTAGCTAGCCGCGGCTTTCTAGATGATGCTGCCAGGGCATTATAAATATTACTCTCCGGCAGCATCATTTACAGAGCTGTGGCTAGCTACTAATATACTAATATACTGTAGCAGGTCGCAGTGCAGTAAATGAAGTTGGCAGTTGTCAGCTATATATATTTATAAACAGCACTCAGTGCTCAGTGACTAATTGTCAGCTGCTGCGGTCAGTCGGCGCATGCTTTCTGGCGCTGTTCTGTGCACACGCAGAGCAGCTGGCAACCTGTGCATGAGTCGGCTGGAAGGGAGGGGTCCTGAGGAGCATTGCCCTGGGCCTCCACTGCTAGGGGCAGCCCTGAATGGACAATTCATATTGCAAGGCAATGGGTGCAAATCAATTAAATCTTTTTTGCATGCAGAGATAATATTGACTTTAAACATTGCATGGAAATACTGAAACTTTACTTTATAGTTTATTCTACAGAACATCATTAAATCATTCTGTTTGCTCATTTTAAATGTGCTTCTATGCAGTTCAACATGGTTTAGCTCAGGTTCAGATTTTCTCACTTTTATGCCATTGCATCTAGCTCTGGATCAGCCCCATAGTCTGTCCATAAAATACAGGACATTCACGGCTTTAATACTATTTATAGCTCAATCTGGCATTACCCCAAGACCCTCTTGATTCAAATGCAGTTTCTCAAGTAAAGCTCTAGGCAGTAGAAGTATTTTCCTGCCGTTTATAAATCTACACACAGCCAGATCTTTAGTTGTCTATCAAGAGCTTGCCTAGAAAAACACAGAGCCCAGCAAAAAGAACACATGGCTGTATATATGTCTGTTATACAATGGAGGAAGGGTAAGAAGAAGCCACATAATACCAATGGTCATGTATGCAAAGTATTGGTTGTTTCAAAAACTGTTTGCCACAATCATCTCCAACCAGCTGAGTCTAGACAATATCAGACTGCTATTAACTAATCTTCTAAGAAAACATCCCAATGGATATTGCTTTAATAGATAAAAGATGCTGCACGCAGGGGAAATTGCAGTAGTGCCAAGATGTTGCTTGGAAAGCAAAGGCAGCTGTCGTCGAATTGGAAATTTAGAAGCAGTGATATGGAAGTTTAAAAGTGGCGGTATATAAACATAGAAATAATAGAAGTCATTAGAGATTTACAACTTTGTATGAATGAAGTCCTGCGTATGCGCAGAAATTCCTATGCGGGACTTTGAAACTTTCCCGACATGAAAAACACTGCGCATGCACATAGTCTTCTTATCGGGACTGTGAAATCTTCAGAGTCGGACGTTTATCCCGTAGAGGTAAGTTTTCCTTTTTTTCTTTATTGTTTTCTCTACAATTATTGTTTTTTTTACATGTGTTTATTATTTTGTAAGTTTAAATTTAATTAAAAAAAATACACTTTTTATTATATTTTTTTTTTACATTTTTATACATAGCTGTATTCCAACGGTGTCCCCATACATGCCCCCCTTTTCCTCCCCCTAATAACATCTATTAGAAGGAGGAAAAGAGGGGTATATGGGGATATTGCTGAAATAGATACCCCTTAATGCTAGTCTGAGCTGGCATTAGATTTACGTTGGGAGCGGAGTGTAAAACTCTGCTCCCAGGCTTCGTAAATATAACAAACTGCCGGCCCGTTCTGAAAATATGCTTTAGGGTTAGTGGCATGCATCACCATGGAAAATGTAGTTTTCCATGGTGATGCATGGTTTGTAAATATCAAAAACTTGATTTTCCTGAAACGGGCATTATCACAGGAAAACTATCTTTATAAATAGAGCCATATGTCATAAATCTCTACAGAGGGATAGTGAACTTTCTATGGGTGTAGTATGGAACAACAATGTTTATAATGCCAACATATCAGTGGTCGAAGTGGAAATATAGAAGTGGCGGTATGGACATTTAGAAGTGGCTGTATGGATATTTAGAAGTGGCGGTATAGACATTTAGAAGTGTCAGCATAGACATTTAGAAGTGGAGGTATGGACATTTAGAAGTGGTGGTATGGACATTTAGAAGTGGCGGTATGGACATTTAGAAGTGGCGGTATGGATATTTAGAAGTGGAGGTATGGATATTTAGAAGTGGCGGTATGGACATTTAGAAGTGGTGGTATTGACAATTAGAAGTGGTGGTATGGACATTTAGAGGTGGCGGTGTGAAAATATAGAAATAATGGAAATTAGCTTTTCAATTAAACCAGTGGGAGAAGTGATGGTATGGCATACCCCTGTATACCCCCTCACTTTTAGCCCTGCAACAGATTACTTAAGTGCCATCAGGGTTAACTAATTGGAATTGTTTATCTGACAGGTTTAACTCACATCTGTCAGATAGAATTTTATAGTGCCAATGCAGGTAGCAGAGGAGAGAGCTGGGAGAAGCAGGGAGGACATAGAGGGAGAGACGGGAAAAGCAGAGGGAACACAGTTGAGAGAGCTGGGAGAGAGCAAGGAGATGCAGGAGTGCTGTTTATGGTGCTTGGGATATGGAGCTGTATATCTAAACTTAAATATTATTTTAAAAAAGAACGGGGACTGTAGCCAGTAAAAATTATGTGGCAAAAATCCCAAAACATGCAATAAATCTCATTGAAATCATACTAGATGATAAAACATGTAAGACTGTTTGAAATACTTCTATCTGAAGTCAAATATTCTCTACTTTTGCATTCAATATCAGCACCACTCTATTAGGAGTACTTTTGATGATCTGGATTTACATTGTGTCTGTAATTATTTATTGGTGCTGGAATTAACATCATTAATTTTCTTTGTGACTATTTAAACCACCATATTCCGGTATTGCTGTGAGTGATATACAGTTATTCTGAATTATTGCCTATTAAGTGGATATAATATCATCAAAATTGTTAGTGTCCTGTGCAGGAAGTCTCTCGCCTTTTATGATATACATTTTTTATTATTGAATAATGATTCAAATGTAGTAATAATCTATTATACGTGCAAAATAATTGTGTTGTTTTATGGTTTTATTCTTGATAGCAGGCAGTACTAATGGTTTATGTGTATTTAATAAATGTTTATCTTTTACATTTGGTTTGATAGCCTTGTCTGGTTCATGGTTTTTATAATTGTATAGTTGTTTTTCCTTGTACAGTGCTGGTTTGTGTTTCTTTCCTGTGCTTTTTTTAAATCACTAATTAAGGTTCTGATCTAGAGCTAACGTATACATGTTGGAAACGTCACACTTATACAACTTACACCCATCGATGAAGGTGAGCACACCCTGTATTCACTTGTATACTTGTGAAGACTAACGCCTAATTTGAGATAAAAATGATGGTAAGTCTAAAACTGAGGATGAAATAGGGACTAGAGATAGTGATTAAGGCTGTTATAGATAAGTAAAAACTTTTGGCAGCCACTAATATAAGGATTAAATAATGAAGAGTGGAACTTTTATAAAGTAAACAGTAGATGGCAGCATTTTACAGGTGGTGACATCTGACATTTTTAGACAAATGGGACTGGTTTCACAGATACGATTTTGCTTTTTGTGTGCGTATTTTTAGGATTGGATTAACTGCGCATGCGCAGTAACTTTTTCCACGCAATTTACATAGAATTTAGGCATGGAAGTCCATTAGGCAAGGACTTATGAATCGCACTTAGTGACATATGTACAGGGGGGGCGTGGTTGTCTTCCGTACGTGCAAAGTTACGTGAAAGTGGGCGGGGGGAGGCATTTAAATGGACTTTTGAGGGCGCAGTTACTTGAAATTTTCAAAGTCCCAAAAGGCATCTACTGCTCATGCTCCGGGACTCCAGAGCCGAACGATGTCAGCGAAAAGGCTCGCTGACTGTCGTGGGACCTTGCCGGAGGGGTAAGTATTAATAAATACTCCCCGCGGTCCTGCCATGCGGGCACCGCGA
>WWET01000649.1:399312-410819 GCA_011038615.1 Limnodynastes dumerilii | reverse complement strand
AAAGGAAAGAGGGGGGGGAATGAAGCTGGCTGGACAAAACTTAAGAGGGGCAAAGAAGGTTGTCTGGACAAAAATTAAGAGGGGGAAATGATGCTGGCTGGACACAAATAAAGAGGGGGGAAATAAGGCTGACTGGACAAAACTTGGAAGAAAGAAGGCTGGCTGGACAAAAGGAGGGGCAATATGGCCGAATTGACACAGAAGGAGGGGGCAATAAGACTTGCTGGCCACAGAAGGAGGGTGCAATAAGACTGGTTGGATACAAAGAAGGAAGGGGCAATAATGTTGGTTAGATACACATAAGGAGGGGGTATAAAGCTTACTGGACACAGGAGGGGCAATAAGGCTGACTGAAAAGAATAAAAAAGAGAGCAAAAATACTGGATACAGAAGGAGGGGCAATAAGGCTGGCTGGACACATAGAAGAAAATACTTTAAGGCTTAATGGTCACACAGAAAGAAGGGGCAATAAGTCTGACTGGACACACAATAAAGGGGCAATAAGGCATTTTGAACACACAAAAGGAAGGGGCAGAAAGGCTGGCTGGTCCGATACACAGAAGGAAGGGGCAGAAAGGCTTTCTGGACACACACAGGAAGGGACAGTAAGGCTTATTGAACACAAAAACAAGGGGCAGAAAGGCTGGCTGATCTGACACACACAAGAAAGGGGTGGAAAGGCTGACTGAAGGCACACACACAAGGAGAGGAGAGACTGGATTGCTCTAGAGACACACATGGAGGGGGAGATTGGATGGCTTTAGAGACACACAAGAGGGCAAGACAGGCTGGATGGAGGTATATTTAATATGTGTAGATTTATGTACTTTATTACATAATTCCTCATATAGTTTTACTTTCAAAATGTTTTGTGTATTGTATAGTGATAACTAGGATACAATGTGTACTATATGGTGATAACTAGGATGCAATGTGTATTGTATTGTGATAACTAGGATGCAGTGTGTATGGTATCACAATAGCTAGGATATAGTCTGTATTGTATGGCGGTAACTAGGGTGAAGTTGCTATTATCTTAAGTGGTCCTTACTATATCATGGTATCATACTATGGTGATCAGTACTATGTTCTCTGCCTTGTATTTATGTCAGTAGGATACTCACTATAATTATATGGGTCACTGTAAATGAGAATTAATAGTATAACACGCTTTTCACACTAAGCTGTTGAAACAGTCTGAGGGTGTAACAGATGATACACAATTTATTTGCAAGTTTCATTGATACAATTATCCTCCGGTTATGACTTTTTGACCACGCCCATTGACTAGGTTGTGGGCCCCCATAAAAATTAGTAGATGTCCCGTTTTGAGGAAAAAAATAAATGGTCACATTATGCATGACCCTACCCACCCCACCCCCACCCAGAACTATTATTACTCCAACCTTTCCGCTTTAATCCCTGCAAATCGGTCACCCATAGAGTTTCTTCCCCACCTGGAGATGTCACTAGAGTTCCATCTCACCAGTGAGTGTTATTTACAGTGGCTGTAGGCCTGGAAGTCCGAAGTCGAGCGCTGCTACAAATTCCTCTGCTCACTACTCCTAGTATGTAGGTTCCCAGTCCCTGCAGACAGCATGGGCTACCCCACACAGAAACAATATTAGTAAGGTGGCCATAAACGGAGAACTGGTACTTTCTCCTCTGTAACAACTTCCAACTTTAGTCCTATTGTCAACATCTTCCCCTTGGAAACAGAGACATAATGGGGAATACAGGGAGCTAGAGAAGTATAATGGGTAATATTGGGGTGGCTGGAGACGCATGCTGGGGAATACTGAGGAGGCTGCAGACATGATGGGGTATACTTGGAGCTTAAGAGACATGAATGGGGAATACTGGTATCTGGAGAGACATGATGGGGTATACTGTGAGCTAGAAACACATGATGGGGAATAATGGGAGTTGGAGACACATGATGGGGAATACTGGGGAGACTGGAGAGAAATGAATTGGGAATACTGGGAGGCTGGAGAGAAATTAATTGGGAATACTGGAACGCTAGAGAGCCATGAATGGGGTATACTTTTTCCCATCATTTTGATGGGCCTTTGACTAGTCTAAACATAAATGGAATGTCACAACCTAGGAGCGGGGTTTGCAAGTGGGCATTTGCTCTTAGTGTGAGAACACTCCCCTTTCACTTATGGGTTTCTGTGAGCAGAATGGTCCATAAATGAGGATCGTATGTAAGTGCTAAGCCTAGCCCTCACTATACTATTTAAATACCCCCCTCCACCATGTGATCTTGCTTTCAGCATATCGCCCAGTCACCTTCCCCTGCTGTGCTGACTTCCAGCATGGAATTCTGAACCTTGTAGATCCAGACCCATGGTGGAAATAGGTAACGTACGCATGTGTACATGAAAAATGTGACCGTTTGTCAGCCCCAACTACTAAATCGGTGTCTGATCCTTAGTAATTTAGGAATCTTAATGATGCTCTTGGCTTTTGGACGTTTCTTTATGCAGGTGGCAGCACCACTAAATTCACAGTGCTGTACAGAGCATATTTTTGTCATTCACATCAGTCCCTGTCTCAACATACAAACTATACACACATAAGGGATTGTCCAGGAATTAAACTCATGACCTCAGTAGTGCTATTCCCTGCTTACTCATCATTTTCCAGCAGGCTCTGGCAATCGACCAAAAGTCCAACAGGAATTTCTCTTCCTCACTTTGTTGCCAATACCTGCTCTAGTCTTGTTCCTTTTCTTTTAACATATATATGTATGTAACACAGAAACCTGAAGCAAAGCCTTATGAATATTTGTTTCCATTGTCTAACTTGCAGCCCTGTAGATCAGGTATGTCCAACTCGCGTTTCATGCGGGCTAAAAGCTGAAGAGGATCTGCTATCATACGCCGCTCCATTTACGCAGGACAGCGAATAGCAAACCATTTTTCAGCTGTCCTGTATAACTGCTGCATCAGCCAATAGCAAGAAACAGAATGTTTTATGGCTATGCAAATGATGCGGACACGCCAACGTCACAGAGAAGATGGTGCGCACCATAGAGGAAGGACACGGACAGAAGGCATCAAAGGTAAGTAAGGCATAAACAGGGAAAGCTGGAGACTACTGAATGGGGAATTACTGGGAGCTGGAGCCCTATGAATGGGGGATACTGGGGAGGCTGGAGAAACATAGGACCGTTTTCACAATTAAAAGTGAGCTAGGTGCAGCCAGATCCTTACCTCATTCACCTGTACAGCCCCACAACCTGCCCCCATTTTTAGGACCTTAGTGGCACAGGGCTACCTTAAGTAACCATGGGTATTTTCCTTCTTTCCTTAGTAACATTAGGGTGACCGTCAGCATTGGAAGGTGACAGGCTTGGGCCCAAGGATACAGTTTGGATGGGTGGGATTGGGCAGAGCCAGGTGGCGGAGCTGGGAGGGACTGGGATTGGCCCATTTGCCTAATAGAAGTGGTCAGGTTGACAGTTTAAAACAATGCTCGGCACTACTATGTACGAGTGCTGAGCGTTATATAGAAGTACATTGCTGGCAGCTCTCAGATGTTTTAAGCTGTTACTACGTCTAGAGCTGCACCCCTTGAATCCCTTGTAGAGAGTGAAATGACACAAACACTAACCCTACCCTAGCCCTTTGCTCACCTCAGCTTAACCCTAGCCATCCCCTTACAACAGCCTAACCCTAATCAACTCTTACGACAGCCTTACTCTAACTATCCCCTTTCCACAGTCTTCCCTAACCCTCCCCTAAAACTTACATTAAGACCAACAGCAAGTATAATACCCACCTGTCCACATCCTGTCACGTGTGTATGTGTCCGGTAGACGTCGTCATCGAGTGCGGAGCTGTCATGCAGGCATCTAAGCTGAGTGCTGAAGTGTCGATTGGTGTCACTGTCATTGTGGCAGTTTGGAGCTCTTACCCATTGTTCAGGTAAGTATAGGCTACGTTAATGGATCCCCTCTGTAGCGTTCCTTACAAGTCTCCTTATAGTTCTGAGGGACAGTCTTGTCTGGAGCCTGGGTGTGATGCAGCTTCATTTTTCTCAGTATATATCCAGCAGGGCTCAGTGTATTTTTTCCTGCCTAAAAAGTCATTTTCTTATAACGTTGTTGCTTTTTATTTTCACGGCTTGTGTATGAGTAATAATGGAATAAAGGGAATCTTTATCCATAAAACAGAAAACCGTATTCAGACTTAATAACGTTAGACAACGTATGTCGTGTGCGTAAATATGTGTATTTATGCGAACTGTGCATTCGCGCGGCAGATGTTACACATCGGATCTCAATGTCTATGGCGTTGATTCTCACACGTGCACAACTCTGTACGACAGGGCGTGATAACACTCCGTACCTGCAAGAATACGCAATGTGGGTGAGGGGAGGCATATAAATTGCACAGTATAGGCTGGTTTATTCACTTCTGCGCGTCCGAATGCTAGGTCCGGACAACGATACACACAGAGCATTTAAGGTAGAGCTGTGGTTGCAGAAGTCAGCTAAATTCCGTAGTGAGAGCGGGAGCGCACTAGCCACCTACATGTGGATTTTTGCTACCACTTCAGTGTGAATTTTACCTGTGTAAGTCTGGAGCTTCCACTGCACAGCGGTTAAATACTTACGCAAAAAAACCCGCCTACTAATGATAAATGTGCTTTAAGAGCCTACTGGTTTTTAATAAAAAGGCTCTCTTTGTGTTGCAGATAAAGGAGAGCTCTTTGTGCCATCTTCCAGTTATTTTGAGATTATCTACCTGCACCCAGATAAACCAGCCATCATTCCATGCAGAGTGACTACTGCATCCGCCAAAGTCACCTTACACCGAGAGTTTCCAGCCGAGGTGATCAAAGCTGACGGCACAGACATTGTCTATGATGTGAAGAAAGGTTTTATCTACCAGCATCCCCGGTCTAACCAAAGCGGAGTGGTATATTGCCGAGCAGAGGCCAGAGGAGCTCCACAAATATCTATTAAATACCAGTTACTCTATGTTGAAGGTATGAAAATATCTTTCTCTTCTCTCCAGCCCTTTCTGCATGTTCATAGACTGTTCAATGGGCTGCTTGTCAGAGTGGGGTAGACTGTGGCTTTCTAAACATGAAATTGCAGGATTCTGAAACACTCAGGGGCAGAGCAAGAGAAACCTGGGCCCCATAACAAGTTCTCCCATTCTCCATCCAGTGCGTGCACAGTGTGGACCCCAGCCATACAAAAAATACGTACATACGTAGACAACTGGCAGTGTCTGGCAGCTCAAGTAACGCTCAGTACTCACAGACTGAGCTGACAGTGTCTTCCGTGGATGCTTCAAGCCCTGTAGCGTCCCCTGCACCAGCAGTAGTTACGTCATTGATTATGCTCAGTTAGTGCAGTATAACTGAGTGAATGATAAACCCTGTTCTCCTATCACACCAGAGCAATACTAAGTTCACTTTCTTTACTTGTCAATTCATAGAAGCAGCATTATGTGGCCTTATGAGTTTATCATCACCTTAAAACAGTGCTGATCCTGGCCTGGTATTACCTGAAGTTTTGGGGGGTTATATTATGGTACAATACTATTAGTAATTTCATTATATGTACTTTTCTTCTCTAAGTGGTCTTGAAACATCTATCTAAAATCTAGAATATATCGTAAAAAAGAATAATACAGTTATAAATATTTTATGAGCTGTACCTAATTATTGGTCACTAAGGACCAAATCCAGAGCTCTGAGGTCCGATCACAGAGGTAGCTGAGTTTCGAGATCAGTACAACCTGAGATCCTCATTCCGATGTCAAACAAAGCACTCCATTACGGAATACTGGATTTTGTGGATCCAGTTCCGTAATGGAATAATATAAAATATACATGTACACTCGCAAGATGCAGCTGGAAAACACCACTTTTGCAGAAGTCTGGTATTTTGCTATTGCTAGGATTGGAAATCACCTGCTATTTTTAATGGCGCCACAATTTCAGTATATTTCTCTATCTTCAAGATCCAAACTTCCGTAAATTGTGGTTCAACAAGTTTTTGGCAGTAGGGCATGTACAAGTGCTAGGGGGTATAGATGTGCCCTACATACCCCACCCTATCCAGACTGTCCAAACGCAGCACCAGCAGAAGTCCAATACTTGTAATTGTAGAGGAGTTAAACACTGATATCTGTTGTTTCTATTAATGATGTCTAAGATTAGGTCACAGGTGCAGTATATAACCATTAATATTTCTCTTATGCCTAGTTCCTAGTGGTCCACCTTCTGCAACTATCTCAGCTTCTGCCAACAAGGTTCAGAGTGGAAGTGACTTCAGCATCTCCTGCACTGTGCTGGGGGAGCCAGATGTAGAAGTAGAATTTACATGGATATACCCCGGACAGCAAGTAAGATGATAAGATGGTAACGCTCTTATGCCACTCAGAGCTACCTCTTCAGCAATTGTTTCATCAGCTCCATTTCCCACAATGAATCCAGTTCAAGATCCTCACCCTTAGTTTTAAGCCCTCACTTACTTAGCCCCTACCTACAATTTAGATCACAGTGCACACTGCATTATGACCACTTCACTCCCAGGCGTGGATCTAGAATTTTATTTTATGGGGGCAATTTAATCAATTTAAACCACTCCCCTTTTATTTTTGACCTCCTTCCCCTTTTAATTTTTAACCCCAACCACCAGTCTCCCATACTCACTACAGCCTCTTCCCTATATATCCCTCTTCAATGTACCATTCATGCTGGTCCATACAAGGGAGGTGCTAAGCCCCCTCAAAATATAATGCTAGCTACTGCTATCATCCTTCTAAACCTCACAACTCCCCCCTAAACACACACCCCATGCTGGCCATTATATGGAGTGTGCTCTGCAGTTTCAGTAGTTCCTTTTAAAGCACATCACACTTTAGAAATCAGCAGTTGATTGGCAGTATGAATAAGAGAGATGCCTACTGGTTGGCCTCCCACTACTATCTCATATGTGAGGGGTAACTACTACTTTCTGTAACCTGAGTCACAAAAAACATACCAGACAGGCCACGGAATGCAACGTGTACCCAGAACTCTCACCTCACGCCAGGTGGGGGAGGTAGCAGAGTGCCAGGCTGGCCCTTCTATCTGCTACTGCTCACTCACTCACCTTGCCTTCACCTCACCATCTCCAAGACTTCTCTTGTGCTGACCCCTTCCGGAATGCAACGTTTACCCAGAACTCTCACCTCACGCCAGGTGGGGGAGGTAGCAGAGTGCCAGGCTGGCCCTTCTATCTGCTACTGCTCACTCACTCACTCACTCACCTTGCGTTCACCTCACCATCTCCAAGACTTCAATTGTGCTGACCCTTTCTCAGAAACTCTCTCCCTCACTCTACAACACTACCAACCAGCTTTTAAACTGGACCTTAAAACACACCTCTACATTAATAACTACCAACTTCTTTCATCGTCATAAATCCTGGTTTACCTTTAATTTTGTTTTTTATTTTTTTTTATTATGGACTTTGATTTTAACTTTTCTGATGCTTTATTAATAAAGAATTAAAATAATAATAATTATGCAGGAGATGTTCAAAAGGTGTGTTTAACAAAATTGCAACCTAGTAGTTGGGTTATTTGCTTAGCAAGTCAGCAGACTACCACCATATCTAAATTACAGAATTAGCATGGGCAGTAAAATTCAGATTGGGAAACATTAGTTACACAAATCAAGTCCCTCTGCTGCTTGTTGGAAAAGGGTTGTGCAAATGCCTAAAGTGAGTCCTTTAAACGGTCAAGTGCCGTCATGCAGTGGTCACAGCTGCAGCCTCACAGATGTGTGTTGGCACAGACATGATCCTTGGGCATTGAGCCTCTGAAACCAAGCCCCTGGAAGTGGAACATATATACAAATAAAACAAAACAGGTTCACAGTAACAGACACATAGATACAGCACACAAGACTGGCTAGATATTGGAACACCTGATTCTGAGGTAATGCAGGAATAAGGCATTGTCTAAAGCAGGTAAGGTACAGGTAATATGTTCCAGGAATAAACCCAAACAGGTCCACAGTAACAGATACAGATATACAATACACAAGGATGGATATATATGGGAACACTGGAAATTAAAGTAATGCAGGAATAAGGCACAGACTAGATCAGGAAAGATACTGGTAACAGGTTTTAGGAATAAAATCAAACAAGTCCACAGTACCAAATACAGAAATAGGGTACAAAAGGATGGTTAGATATGGAAAAACCAGCCACTGAGTAATGCAGGAATTAGATCAGAGCAGGTTAAGCACATATGACAGGTTCCAGGAATAAACATGAACAGCTCCACAGTAACAGATACAGAGATACCATACACAAGGGTGGCTAGATATAAGAACACCAAATACTGGGGTAATGCAGAAATGAGGCATAAACAAGGGCAGGCAAGATACTGGTAACAGGTTCCAGGAACAAAACCAAACAGATACATAGTAACATATATAGAGGCACAGTACATAAGTAAGGCCAGATATGGGTACACAAGATACTGAGGAAATGCAGGAATGAGTTAGAGGCTAGAGAATATAAGATACAGAACAATCCAAGAGTAGACAGCAAACAAACAAGGAAGTAAAGGCAAGTAATAGCACCGGCTCAGACAGGTAAATCTGAAGTCACAGCAAAGGTTCCAGCTTAGGCCAAACAACAGGTAAGAGAAGACAAATGAAAGCAGTACAATCAGTGGTAACTGGAAAACCAAAATGACCAGCACTCTGTTTAATGAACTGAGATAAATACTCAAAGAGCAGGTGCTAGTAATTAAACACTAGTCCAATAATAACAGAAGGCAATTAGTCCATCCATAGGGGCAGATCAGGATACTACACACCCAGGAAGGTATTCTTGCAGGAAAAAACATTCTTTTTGGAAGCAGTGGACAAAGTGAACTTCACTAACCCCAGGAATAAAGAATGTTGTCAGTGCACCAGCTATTGATCCTGAAAAAGTATATATGTATCCACTCCAGATAAAGCTGGGTCTTGCAGAAAACGTTATCAAAGCAATGGATCAAAGTGAACTTGCAATTGCACACTTAAAGAAATTCCTGAGGATCAGTGATGCAAATATTAAAGAGGGAATCTTTGTAGGTCCCCAAATAAGAGAGCTTCAATAGTTTGCTTAATCTAACTGATGCTTGGGAGACTTTCAAAAGCATTTTCTAGAACTTCTTAGGGAACCATAAGCCAGACAACTAAAAAGAGATAGTGGACAATCTCTTAAACTCTCACAGGTCCATGGGATGTAACATAATCTCTTTCTGAAGACTGGTATCTTCCCCTCTTTATTCAAGCACGCACTGATTACTCCAATTCTGAAAAAACAAAACTCTGACCCAAATTCTCCCTCAAATTATCGGCCAATTTCCCAGCTCCCATGCCCCTCAAAGCTGCTTGAAAGACTTGTCTATACTCGCCTCACTAACTTCCCTTCCTTACACAGTCTTCTAGATCCTCAACACTCCACTGAAACTGCACTGACCAAAGTGGTCAAAGATTTGAGGATTGCTAAATCCAAAGGACTCTACTCTCTTCTAATTCTCCTGGATCTTTCTGTTGCTTTTGACACTGTTGACCACTCTCTTCTCATACTAATGCTACAATCAATAGGTATTCAGGACATAGCTCTTTCCTGGTTCACATCCTACCTCTCCTATAGCTCTTTCAGTGTCCGCTTTTTTGGATCTACCTCTTCTGCCCTTCCGCTATCTGTTGCAGTACCTCAAGGCTCAGTCCTGGGTCCCTTGCTCTTCTCTATCTATACCTCTTCCCTTGGACAACTAATAAAGTCATTTGGTTTCCAATATCATCTCTATACAGATGATACTCAAATATATCTATCCACCCCTGATCTATCACAAACCGTGCTGGCTCACGTAACTGAATGTCTTTCCGCCATTTCATCCTGGATGTCCTCTCGCCATCTTAAACTTAATCTTTCAAAAACAGAGTTATTAATACTTCCTCCTGCCAACAAGAGCTACCCACCCGGTCTCTCTATTTCTGTTGACAACACTGAAATATTCCCTATTCGCCAAGCTCGCTGCCTAGGTGTTACATTTGATTTTGAACTGTCCTTTATGCCCCACATTCAATCTGTTTCTAAATCTTGTTATATACATTTAAAAAACTTTCCAAAATTCAAAAATTTCTCTCACAAGAAACTGCTAAAACTCTCATTTATGCAATAATTATCTCCCGCATTGATTACTGCAATGCCCTTCTTATTTGACTCCCACAATATAAAATTACCTCTCTACAGTCTATATTGCATGCAGCAGCAAGACTGATCTTCCTTGCAAAAGCTCAACTAGAGCTAGGCCATGTCAGTCTCTACATTGGTTGCCTGTAAACTACAGAATCAAGTACAAAGTCCTCTTGCTAACCTATAAAGCCATAAGCAATACTGTACATGCATACATATCCTCACTTGTCTCAAGATATATCCCAGCTCGTTCTCTCAGATCATCACAAGATTTACAACTCACTTCTGCACTTCATAAATGCTCAGATTCACCCTGTTATATACACCTAAAATACATTTCCAGAAAATATCTCTCACAAGAAACAGCTAAATCTATCATGCACTAATTATCTCCCGCATTGATTACTGCAATGCCCTTCTTATTATACTCCCACAATATAAAATTACCACTCACCAGTTTATATTGCATGCAGCAGCAAGACTCATTTTACTTTCAAAACGTTCATCTAGAGCTGGTCCACTCTCAGTCTCTACATTGGTTGCCTGTATGCTACAGAATAAAATACAAAATCCTCTTGCTATCCTATTTATCCATGAACAAGATTGCGCCTGCATACATATCCTCACTTGTCTCAAGATATATCCCAGCTCATTCTTTCAGATCATCACAAGATTTCCAACTCTCTTCTGCACTTCATAAATGCTCTGATTGCCGGTTACAGGACTTCTCCCGGGCTGTATCCACTCTCTGGAATAACCTTCCTCGCTTATTAAGACTATCCTCTACTCTACAAATTTTCAAGAGTTCCCTTAAAACTCATCTCTTCAGACAAGATTATCAAATTCCACAACCTCACTAAGCATTAAGTACCATATTAAGAACCACTTCTGCCTTTTTACACATTAACACAAACCCGCACACTCTCTTTCTATTCTACAATTCCCTCATCTCTGTTACTAACACTGCTGTGTGGCTGGATCATATAGAGCACTGAGAGCACTTTTGCCATACACCCTGGCTGGTCCATTGGGCCTGATATAGCACTTGCCCTTATGTATCAAACCCACTGTCCTATAGAGTGTAAGCCTGTGAGCAGGGCCCTCTTACCCACCCAGTCTGTCTGTTATTCCCCAGTATTGTTATAAAGATTGTAACATTGTAAAGCGCTACGTAATCTGTGGGCGCTATATAAAAACCTGTTAATAAATAAATAATAAATAAATACCACTAACCCACATTCCCCTTACTAACACCTCTACACAGGGCCGGCGCTACCATTAGGCGATC
>WWET01000649.1:337666-381993 GCA_011038615.1 Limnodynastes dumerilii | reverse complement strand
CCGCCCACCAGGAGTAACGTGAGCGTTGGGACGCTGGAGGACGTCCCCTCCAGCGTCCCAACGGCGCTACTATGGACGCCCGATCGTAGATCGGACATTTCCATAGTAACGCCGGGCAACATCTGCCCGGCGCATGCGCATTAGAGCTACTGCCGCCGTACTAGCGACGGCGGCCGTAGCTCAGGATCAGGCCCAGTGTCACTACAGTGGACTGAAAAAGGGTTGAAATTATTCTAATAATGATGAGTGGAACTTTTTCAAAGTACACAGTAGGTGGCAGCATTTTACAAGTTGTGATGTCTTTTCAGACAAATAATCACTTGATTATTTTCACTACAAGGATGAGCTGAGAAACTGCCCCAAAAAATGAATAATTTACATTATTTGCTGGCCTTACACATTTATATTATTCTCACAGTAAAAACAGACCTATTTAATACAAGATGCCATAAAAAATAGATTTGTAAATTTTATTGTATTATGTTAACTCAGGGGTAGGAAATCAGTTTAGTAGAGATGTGTGAAGAAGGAGGGCACAGTGTCATAGAGGAGGGCACCGTGTGATGAGGAGGGCACAGTGTCATAGAGGAGGGCACCGTGTGATGAGGAGGGCACCGTGTGATAGAAGAGGGCACAATGTGATGAAGGAGGGCACAGTGTGATGAGGTGGGTGTGGAAGCGAGCGCCAATGTCAGCTGTGCGCTTGCTCCTGTGACTGGTAGGTCCAGGGGAGCTGTGGTCTCTCCACTGAGGGCAGAGAGGCCGCAGCTGTGTGGAAGGGGAGGCACGGTGGTCCAATCAGAGCCTTGGAGGGCACCGTGTGATGAAGGAGGGCACCGTGTGATGAGGGAGGGCACAGTATGATGAGGGAGGGCACAGTGTGCTGAAGGAGGGCACAGTATGATGAAGGAGGGCACCGTGTGATGAGGGAGGGTACAGTGTGATGAGGGAGGGTACAGCAGGGTTGTCGACTTTTGCCAGCTTCCCTCCAGGAGATCCTGGAGGGAAGCTAGCAATGCATTCAGGGGGCAGGGCTTAATGACTCAATTTATGCAAATTATGTCATTAAGCCCCGCCCCCTGTATCATACTTACACGTTTTAGCTGAAATAGGGATCGGGATGGGGCTAGATGGCGCAAAATTGAGTCATCAAGATGCTCCCTGGCCCTAGAAACACTAGTATACTAGTGTTGCTAGGCAGGGGGGCAGGACTCGGGGCCATAGTTTCCATGAACCAACAAGCCTCAAGTCACTTTCGGGAGATTTGCAGACTCTCCCTGGATACCGGGAGAACTGCCCGAATTTCGCCAACCCTGGTATACTGTCTCCCTTATACTGGCCTGAATCATGTACCTGCTACTCATCCTGCTTGTTCCTGTACTTCTACCTGTTCCTAGTCTTCTGTATCTGTACCTTGTATGCTTATATCTGTTCCTGGATTTATTTGTCCTCATTTTATCCTGCCAGTGCCTGATGTTCCTGTTACTCCAATACCCCTTGCAACATCAAAGGGTGCCACCAGGGGTCGCATCTGCTGGAAGGCTTCAGCAAAGTTTGTTCTCACCACTAGAGGCTCCAGTGAACACCAAGGCTCTCAGATTCAGTTCCCTGGTGTGCAGTATCCCTAACACACTGTCATGCAACAACACTATGCTCTCTCTGTTGTATTGCAGAACAAAGTTATGCTATCACTAAGGACACATTAGACACAACGGGTGTTGTCATCTAGATGCATATGGTTAATCATGTGTAAATACAGAAGGCAATTGTGTCCTGTTCTCCATGATCCCTATTAAAGTGTAGATACTGATCAGTGAAATGACTTCCAAACCTCCTTCCTCTAACTTGTGGAAAACAGGAAAAGGAGAAGAGATATATCCTCAGCCAAACCGAGGACATTATGTCATGATGAATTTATGTTATCAGTTTTCTACCTCCATTTGGCTTAAATGCTTCTAGACAGATCTGGCCAAATACATTTCACACATCTAATTCAGAGAAATATATATATTTTACATTTACCTGCAGAGCAAATGCTCCTTTAGTTCAGTTTATTCTATAAGTAATGAGTCAGACTCTCAGTTACAGTATAGCAATATGTTTCTCCAATTTTCCACCAACATCTAAAGGATCATTGTGACAGGCTGGATTATAAAAGGACATTTATATTACAGTATCGCAAGTTAAGTCCCACAAAGTAAACATGTCTGAAATAATCTGTCTGAATAAAATTTGTTATCATACCAGATGGTATCAGACTGTGTAAATAAAGGATCTTTATTTTGCAGGTGTGGCTGTGATTGCAGCAGACATATTGTTCATGAATGACCTGTTCTTTTCTTTAATGTATAGGAACAGTGATCGGATCACTCCATTGATTCAAGGGATTCAAGGAATTGTGAGAGCTTCAGTGCCAAATAAACACTTCCACAGCTCTTTAATAAATATCACTAATTTAAAGGAGTTCAGTTTATAAATGTGTTACAACAGCAGCAACATTAAGACAGATGTAGTAATATACCTTGATTTCCATCCTCATTGGAATACGGGCAACTCTATAGTAACACGCAACTATAACAGACTTACAAAATAATCTGTTCTAGGTTTTAATTAATATATTATTTAACAGGGATGCAGAATGTGGGGGAAGAAGTTTTTTTTGGATTCAGTAAATAGTTTTAATATATATTTTTCAAAGTGGTACTTGACAACATTCCTTAGCAGTAAATAGACTGAGAAATGCTGATTTACATAATTCTTTCATTAACAAATAGATTATGCCCATCTCAGGGGCTCAAAACTGTGAATCCCTTAAAGGAACTGTGGGCACAGGATCACACATTCCTTTCCATATGAGAAATACAATTATTTTTTATTTTTTTTAAACATAACACAAAAAAAAACCAGGAAAGTCTTTTTCAACAAGTTATGTATAATCTCAATGGTATGACCGGTATTTAAGCACAGAACCTGGAAACAATTTTCGGTATATTGCAACATCATTACAATGCACATTACACAAATGAAACATGTTTTTCTTTCTGGCCTGATTTCCCATTTAGGAAGCATTTTATTTAATAATATTTGGTTAAATAATGAAATCATTTATACTATATAATATATAATTTGGGTAGGGGCCTAGCAATGGAAGCATGAACTGATGACAAGAGGCTATCTCCTCTGCTCCATTGAGAACAGAAGCAGGGCCTCAGAGCAAGAGAAAAGATGTCCCATAGCAACCAATCAGATAGTTGATCTTAATGTCCATCTTGCACTTGACGGGGGTAAAAATATAATTGTTAATTGGCTGTAATGTGTTATGTGATATTTACACTTTGGGCCAGTAGATCCCAGGAGATCTTATTTAGAAATTTCTTGCCTGGGAGACAAGTGCGACATCCTCTAATTGTGACCTGTTGCGGGTACTAGAGCACAAGATGCCGCAGCGTATGCTGACATTCATGGTCTGATTGGGAGCCGAGAAAACACCTGTGATCAGCTGATGGAGTAAATCAAGTATGCCGGGATTGTGGAACCAATCTCATTAAAATGAAAAGCCCCGGAGCCGATGCATAAATATGACAAAAACAAAACAGGACACACCATCATCACTTGGTATTTGCACTAATGTAGCAGTGCTGTAAAGAGAATATTTTGTCATTCAAATCAGCCCGTCCCATTGGGGCTTACAGTATAAATTCCCTACAGCACACTCTCAGACACAATCTAGGGTTAATTTTTATCAGCATCTAAAGGAAACCTATTCAGACACAAACATACAAACTCCACACAGATAAGGCCTCCTTCAGGAATCAAACTCATGACCTCAGAGGTGCTGTCACTAATGAATACTGACCAATATGAGTACATAGTTTCCAGCAGACTCTATCAATAGACCAAAAGCCCATTAGGCGTTTCTCTTTCCCACTTTATGGCCAAATACCTCCTCTGGTCTTATTCCTTTTTGCTTGGGATATATGTGTGTAACAAAACACCTGAAATGTTCATCTCATAGAAAACTGAAGCAAAGGAGATTAAGTATTTGTTTCCATTGTCTAACTACAGCCCTGTAGATGGTTAAAACGGAGTATATCAGCTATCAAAGCACATTGTCTAGGGTTATTTTGTGCCCCCCCCCCCACACACACACTGCGCTCCAGTTTAGTATTGCTAAAAATAAAATAATGTAAAATTGTAAAATAATAATTCAGGTTTTAGTGATTCCAAAAGAGATCCAGCATCACAGCCAGTGCCGTTTCTAGACCTAGTGCGCCCCTCCATCCCCAAAAAAACCCCAAAACATTTTATTAATTCATTTTAAAAAAAGGTATGAATTTGCCTTTTACTTATAACCCCTTGTATGTGCCTAGTTATCCACTTCTGTGAATTGCTGTGTGCCAAGCCTCTAATTGTGCCCCTTATATGTGTCAGCCTCCTTTTGTGCCCCCCTATATATATTTAGCCTCCTTTTGTGCCCCCTCATATATATTTAGCCTCCCTTTGTGTATCCTCGGCACACCTAAGCCCTTCCCAGAATTCTGTGGCACACCAAAAACAAAAATATACAAAAAAGCACGGGTTACAAAGTGCATACACAAAAATTACATTTAATTGTTATTTTTTATTTGATAAATTTAACATTGTAACTAATAACTTTTTTTTCTTAAGTAAAATTATGACTAATATTAACTTTGAACTACAACTTTTAATCAACCACCTTGATTATCACACTGCGTCCCCTTCAACTGTTGCCCTTTTATCATATTATGTGCCCCTTCATCACACACTGTGCCCCTTCAACTGTTACCCCTTCATCATACGCACACACACACACACACACACACACACACATACACACACTGTGCCCCTTCATCATACACACACTGTGCCCCCTCATTATACACTCACACTGCCCCTTCCTCATACACACACTGTGTCCTCTCATTATACACTCACACAGCCCCTTCCTCATACACACACTGGGCCTGATCCAGAGCAACGCTCGCAAGCGAGCGTACGCTCATCGTAAGCGAATTTTCGGCAAAAAATTCGCAATGCGCATGCCCAGTATGACAGCTTCCGGTCGCCCGAGCGTCATGAGCGAATAGCGGGCGTATCGTTAGCGTATTTTTCGCTCGCTGGGCGTATTTTTTTTACGATGGTCGGCTGGGCGCCCGTTTTACTACAGGGAGGCGGGGATAGCCATTTAAATTGTACAGTATGGGCGTGCTAAGCGTATTTTCTCAGCGTATTCTCTGCGAATTTTCGTGCGGCCGACGGTCGTACCCAGTGTAGGGTATAGCCGCCGTAAGCAGGGACTTTACTATGGGAGTGCTAGGGGCGTGTAGGTTGATACGACGAGCGTACGTTCGCATTCGCCCGTCGTGCGAATTTTCGTAGCGCTGGATCAGGCCCACTGTCCCCTCTGCTCCTTTACTTACCTTTTATTTGCTCTTCTTTATTCTTTATCTTCTGTTTTCTGCTCGGGGGGGGGGTTAGGAACTTGCTCCGGCACACTGGTGTATCTTGTAGCGCTGACATAGACAGCGGCTCTCACAGGCGCTGGCCGCATCACATGACAGATGCGGCCGGTGTCTGTGAGAGCCGTGGCCTATGTGACCGCTGCACAGAGGAGGGCTGCGGGACGTGCCCCCTTTAAGTTAACTAGGGTGCGCCCCGTGTGATCGTACGGCTCGCCCACCCCTAGAAACGGCCCTTATCGTGGGCAACTAGGCTTTATCCACATGGGAACGGATTTACACCTAAGCAGACGCTTCTTAGGTGTGTATCTTTAGTAAAGGACCTACTGCACATGCGTAACATGCAAACTCACACCGGATCTGTGAATACGGTCCATGATTGCTTGCTTAACAATCAATCCCAACATTGCACTGGTGCATACAGAGGAAAAAACATGCAGAAATCAGACAAAATAGTGGTTTGGTCTCATTGTTCTGGGTACTTATAACTTTCATGAGGGTGTCTAGAGCCCTCAACCTCCCTGTCTCTCACTGAACACAGTGTTGCATTGCACACAGTCATACATGCATCGTGATAGTAAGCTGGACATCCTTTTGAAAACTACATTTGTAAAGAATGTCTATGTGAATGATGTTTTGGAGTGGGCAGGCCTGGCAACAAAAATCTTGGGGCCCCCAGAACACTCATGTTTTTGGGGGCCACCATTCCTCCTCAGTTGTGGCTTGCAGAAGTCCCTCTGAACCTCAAGGCCCGTCACAGCTGTCCCCCTTGTCCGCCCCTGTCGCCAGGCCTGGGAGTGGGTGGGTATAGAGCAACCTTTAACCAATCACACCATTGTAAAGTTCATAGCCATTATATCCAGGTGTAAAGAGGAGGGGCTGTGACCAGTGAATTAGTGCCACGCAGAAACATACAGACTAAAGCGGGCCACACACAGGGACAATAACCAGCAGGAGGCTGTCTAATAAACGGGACTATTATTTACCACCAGGGAAAGGTCCTGTTACCGGTGCCATACACTTCTCTTGCTGGGACCGAAAACCCTAGCAGAAAAGGGATGCATTCACAGAAAAGTGAGCCTTTCAGTTAGCTGATTGGCTCAGCTTAAAATATTGGGCACTAGCAAGCGATATAAATTAAACATGAGAAAATATCAAATAATCATAACAGAGCATTTCTGGTAAGTTTATTTTGCATTCAAAAAATTTATCTTGCCCACTAACTACAGCAAATATTTGCCCGATCACCCAATAATTGAATGATTGGATCAATAATTGCTCTACTATGTGGCAAGCCTAACATGAAACCCCATCCCCCAACAGCACAGAGCAAAAATATCTGGCACTTATGTCAGTAATGTCAGAAGACAACATGGGTGCTTATACCTGCAGTCTCTCCTCAATGTTATATACATTTCAATGCTAGCTATAGCAGTCTATGGTCTAGACCAGACATAGACAACCTGCTGCACTGCAGGTGTTGGGAAACGACATGCCTTTTCATGCTTTGCCAGGTATCAGCTATGCCAATGCAGTTGGAGCATGCTGGGATTTGTAGTTTTACAACACCTGGCACAACAAAGTTTGCATATGTCTGGTCTAAATAAAAACAAGTAATGTCAGGTAAATTGATTGGGGCAGATTCTGCAGAACGTGTGTATTGTTCTGCTCATTTTAGAAACACCGTCTTATCAACAGGAAAACCAGAAATGTACAAATCTAAATAACTGGCAGCTGGAAGACCGGAAAAAAACACTAATGGTTATTTATTATTAGATTTAGGCATTAATCACATTCACTAATTGAAGTTGACAAGCAGAAAATGAGAAGTGTTTACAGAAGAGTGACCCAGCCACTGAATATGTAACTAAGCAGGATGTGCCTGGAAACATGAGGATGTGCCTACACCGCTACCTGAACGCAACACATTGCTGCTGATTGTTTCATCCACATGTCTGTACTGCACAATATAAACACTGAGAAGGGGTGGTATTATGTCACTATTTACATAATGTACAATGTGGCCATATAAAAGTAAACCATGGCTGCTCTGTTGGGCCTAAAAACCATAGAGACAAGAGAGGACAGATAAAGATCTTGGGCCGGATCCAGAACTACATCCGTCTTCCATAGACGGACGTAGTTCAATAAACAGTAGCTATTGCGCATGCGTAGTAGCTATTGTACGTAATCTGCGTATCGTTTCGATACGTAGGTTGCGTATATGCAGTCTTTTAGTCCTGGCGTCCTGGCGGTCTGCAGCTGTCCGGTCCCGGCATGAATACACTGCACAAGCGCAGTGTTTCTCATATCAGGACTTGGAAAAATTTCAAAGTGCCTAAACAGAAGCACTGAGCATGTGCAGTGTTTCTCATGTTCTGCGCACGTGCAGTATTTCTCATGTCCTGCGCATTTGCAGTGTTTCTCATGTCGGCACTGAAATTTTTCTAAGTCCTGATTGAGAGATACTGCGCATGTCCGGTACTTCATTCATGGATCACATGAAGGAGAAGCACAGCACCGACCCGCGGCTCATCGCGGGATCTCGGAGAAGGGGGGAGTATTAGTAAATCATGTGAAGGAAGCTGCCAGGCTCGCTGTGATGATAAGCGAGCCTGATGCAGCTTCCTTCACAGGGAACGAGGAAGGTATGTAAATAGACCCCTTAATTTTTGCTTTGTACATGTATTGTTTTCCTTATTCGTGTTTTTATACCCTCTGTTAATTATTGTATTGTCTATGTATCTATTGGCTTTGCTTTTGCCTCTGTATGGTGCTGCAGATGTGGTTACTTATAAATAAACGTTAATAATATTAATACTTTAGTGACCCAGTAAAAAAAAATGTAAAGTTACTGGATTTAAGACACTATGCAATTTGTTCCTTTAACAGTGTTTCCATCAATTCCCTACCACTGATGTTAGACTCAATGGTCGTAGTTTACCGCTTCTTCCCTACTGCTACTTTTATGCAGTGGAACTAAATTAGCCATTCTCCTCTGAAATCACTCCGGTTATTAGTGACTGAATAAATTGAACAATTCACTTAATGGTTTTGTTAGCACCCCTCTAAGCTCTTTTGGTATCCTAGGATGTATTCCATCTGGTCCCAAGTAGTAGTAATTGCCTCCTTTGTATCAATAGTCTTTCTTTTTAAATGTGGCCCCTTCCCTTCTCTTTTTGTAAATATTGAACAGAAATACTTGTTAAGATGATCTGCCAATGCCCTATCACCCTCAACAAGACTCACACTCTCCCTTTTCAGTCTTACTATACCCTTGTTAGTTGTTTGTCATTCATTTATATTCCTAAAAAGCTTTTGTCCCCTTTTTGTACTAAGTGAGCCAGTTTTTCCTCAGTTTGTGCCCTTGCCTTTTTGTACTAAGTGAGCCAGTTTTTCCTCAGTTTGTGCCCTTGCTGCTCTGATAACCTTTTTAGCCTCCTTCTGCTTTGCAAAATACACCTCCCATTCGTCATTATTCTGAGTTTGTTTATCATTCTGAAGGTTTTTCCTAACCTTTCTGATTATTTCCCCACTGCTCCTGTATTCATTTCATGTGCCTTTACTCTGCCAAAGAATCAATTACACATTTTCCCATTTCCCCAAATTCCGATTTAAATGAATCTAGCATCATGTGTTTGTGTGGTGTGTGTCGCTCTCAGTCATTATACTAAAGTATACTGCTTGATGATCACTGGATCCTAGGTTCTTACTTACACTTACTTCTGAGATTCTGTTACCATTTGTAAGTACCAAATCTAAGATGACCTCTTTGCGAGTGGGCTCTCTCACAAATTGCTTGAGGGACTCTTCCTGTAATTCATTGGGGGGTATCAGATCAGCGGTAGAGTTTTTCATAAGTTTTGTATCTGGGGTCAGATCCGGGGCCTGATGTTTACTCAGGGGTCAAATATTTTAATTGGTGTGTAGCTTTGGGGGACTGATATTTAATTGGGGGTTAGATCTGTGGTATATGTTTAATGGAAGTCAGATCTTGTTTATGATTTCTAATGTGGTCATAGCTGTGGTCTAATTCACTTGGGGTCTGATGTGAGATGATGAGATAATTACTAGCCATCCTATTATAATGGACATTATAATAGTCACTAAAAAGCTGCACTAATGCTGTCTGTATGGTACACGTCACCAGGATGTCCCTTTCTGTGTAAACATCACAAGAATGTTCTTTGTAATGTATACTTTTATTAGACCACGCCCTTGTATATTATATTGTCACTAGATTTTATTAGTATTGAGGGGCCGTATTCACAGATCCGTTTTCACGTGAAATTGTGTGCGTATTTTTGGGTACATTTTAACTACGCATGTATAAATGGACACGTAAATCGCACTTGGAGGCATACGTACGGAGGGGCGGGGTTGAAATACGTACATAAAAAGTTACGTGAAAGATGGTGGGGCCATTTAAATGAGTCTTTGAGGACGCGGTTATATAGAATCGTAACATTAGTACATATGTAAAGTTAGAGGTGGTCTATGGAGGCGTATGTCTACGATTGCATGGCCATGAGAGGGGTATATAGTCACTGAAATATGTGGAAAATGGTTAAATTAGTCATAGTAGCTCACTAGTATAAAAGCCAGGGCCTTATGCATGTGTTTGCCCCTCTGGCTATTAGCACCTGACAGTAGTGCAAATACCACCATTCAAACTAGTACAACTAGTGAACCACTGTGTTAAAGGATACAGATTACACCTTTATCTTTGTAATTCAACAAGTAAAAGCTTTGTGTCCCATAAAATCAGCTATTACCTTTGGTCAAGAACAGTAGCCAGTCACAGCCATCGCACTTACAGAAAGAAATACGTTCTCCATGTTTTCCACTAATTGTACATTATACCCACATGCAAAGCACTTGCATAGTAAAGCAGAGACGTACAATGACGGATTTCTGCAATGCAGCACAGCCATTCTTGGATCTACAACACAGTACATACATTTGATAGCACACACCCAAAAGAATTGTGCCATTGATGACTATCCTTTGCACTCATTGTGTTCTGACCTCTGGTGACACATCTTCCTTTGAAGCACAGAGACCGTTGTGTTCCGGTTGGCCATGAGAACCCAGGATGGGAAAGTGTGAGATCGTCTCTCTCTGTTGGTATTGGCAGTAATAGGACTGATCATAGCTTCTACTTGCGACAACAAAGCTGTGTCTGACGTTAGGCAGTTGTTTATTTGAGAACAGACTACGATAACCAAAGCTGTGCTATATTATCCCCTACCTGGGGTGCAGGTCGCGGTATGAACGGCCCTTTTTCGAAAGGGCCATTTCATACCTCTGTATTTTAAAAGGGCTGTTAAATCAATTGCTTCTGCCTCAAGGAGGAGAAGAAATTGACTATCCTGGAGTAAAGACTGCATGGCGAATGGTGAGTATTTCTTCTACTCCAACCCTTTTCCAAATTTTACCCTGACCCTCCCCTTCTATTACCCTAAACCTCTTTTCATTGCAGCCTGACCCTAGAGTCCCCTACCCCTAACCTTAAGACTGTTCTCACCGCAGCCTCACCCTAAGAGTCCTCTACCCCTAGCCTAACCCTAAGACTCCCCTCCCAGTAGCCTGACACTAATACCGTCCCTAATACTCACCTTTGGTGGCGCGGCAGGTGTAGTGTCCAGCGGTGCAGCAGGTTTCTGAATGAATGAGTAAGCAGCCAGAACAACATGCTTACCCATTCGTTCTTAAACATTTCTCAATGAATAGTATTTTTTAAGTAGAGGCAGCCAAAAATCAGCTTTTGGGCTGCCTGTATTTCTAAAATATTATTTTCTGGCCGCAGACTGTAGCCGCTATAGACCATGATTGCGGACTCTCTCAAAATGTCTGGGAAACTCCTAAACGTTGGGTGTTTTTTGGGGAATCCTGGGAGAGCCATCAAATCTCCCGGATATGGGCTTGAGGCAGTGATTTAACGTAAATCACTGCCGAAGGTGTGGAGGACGTAAAAGTTATCTCCAGGGAGATTCACACTAATAAAAGTGACAAATAAGACAGTTTTCTTTCATTAGGATTTATCGACATTGCTTCCCATGTCTAGATAATGACCTCTCACCTTCAAGAGGTCAAGATGCTCCAACAAATGGGTGGTACTACAATGTGCCATACTGGCACGCAAAAACACTGTGTACTGATCCAGACTTCCCACATGCTGCCATTTTAGGTTGCTGTTGCAGCAATATCTTTGAGTCTAATCCTTATCTTGTTATAAAAAATACATATATAAAAAGCAGCTCCCTCTGGTGGCTATTTTCATATATTTTTAAATACTTGCAAATTAATGATTGATTTAAAAAAAATCAATTAAAGGGAGGACTGATACATTTCCATTTCCCATCACTTCTAATAATTATTTCTTGGAAAAAAGATTTTATCTTTAACTTGACTTGATAATTTACTGTAAGTTCTCTGCATTGTTACTATAAATGATGAAAGGTATTACCTCCTTTGCAGAGCATATTTATAGGTCCTTTTTTACACAGGACCCATGTTTTCTACAGATCCTGAGATGATAAAGCCTGACAGGAAGGATTAATGCGGTTATTACACAGCCAAGTGAGTCACTTGTCGTTCAGGAATAAGACAGATAATGGGTGCAGCTGCTCCAGATGTGGTGTAAAAGCTGCCAGAGTTTTCTAATTATCAGTTTATTACTGTGTTTGACAAGAACAGGCTGCTCTTTGTAGCAAGCACACAACTAATATTTGACAGTTGAAATTACTGGTCTGTAGAAGCTTTATTCCAAAAAGTAAATAATTATTAATCTGTTGCAGAAGCAAATAGTTTTTATTCATGATTAGGACCATAAAACATAAAATCATCAGTAATGAAAGTATACACCTTCATTTACATCTCAAATAAGGGAAAAGCAACAGACAAGTGTTTTGATAGGGGGTGGATTAAAATGTGGCTGTTAGAAAAGAGATACTAATCTTCTACGGTCCCTGTGTCTCACTGTTTCCCATAGTAATCCTATAACTCAATTATAATCACACAATTCAGACATGGAGATCACAAATTAAGAGAACAAATTACAACAGGCTTGTATTAAACAAGATTGTTTACTTATGATAATTTCCTTAATTAGCGGTTTAAGAAGCTTGTATGGTTTCTGATGAAGTTATGTTTTAAAAATATATGCACTGGAATACCACTAGTTAATGGATAGGGGAAGACTGCAAACATTGTTTTAAAAGCACTTTACAAAAAAGGTGAATGCATAGATGCATTTGTTGGACTTTATGATATGTACCAAACACAAAATGTTTGGAAACTAAATGTGTTCTAAAATGCTACACAACTTATCACAAGAGTACTGCCAGTGGGTGAAGCAATATACATGTGTAATAACTAATAATTATTAGAAAGGGATGTTAAGAACAAAAAAAACCAAATACATATAAAATGCAAAGCTTGTATTCATTCAGATTGGCTACTATGCACCACACCATTTTCTACGATGACCTGTAGAACATTTTTGTGTGGCTTCTCCGTTTTCTTCACTCATCTGAGCTGAAAGGCTTAAACCGATATTTTACATATTTCATATATTCATTCATAAATTACCAAGTAAATCACTATTTCATTTGAGCAGCCCATACTAACTAAGGGCCGGATCCAAACTTGCGTCCAGCACCCCACATACGCACGCAAAATGAGGAATTTGATGAGATGTGTTTTAAGGGAATGCTTGAAAGTTTGCAGAGTAGGGTATAGTCTTAATGGGTGAGTAAGCCTATTCCAGAGAGTGGGTGCAGCCTGGGAGTAGTCCTGTAACCAGGAATCAGAGCATTTATGAAGTGCAGAAGAGAGTTGTAAATCTTGTGATGATCTGAGAGAATGAGCTGGGATATATCTTGAGACAAGTGAGGATATGTATGCAGGTGCAGTCTGTTTATGGATAAATAGGTTAGCAAGAGGATTTTGTATTTGATTCTGTAGCATACAGGCAACCAATGACAGAGTGGACTAGCTCTAGATGAACGGTTTGCTGCTGCATGCAATATTAACTGTAGAGTGGTAATTTTATAGTGTGGGAGTTCAATAAGAAGGGCATTGCAGTAATCAACACGGGAGAGATATAGTGCATGATAGATTTAGCCGTTTCTTGTGAGAGATATTTTCTAGAAATGTATTTTAGGTGTATATAACAGGGTTTAGATGCAGAATCTTTGTAAAATGACAAGTATATCAGGTACTCCCAAAACTACTGTGTATCTCAGAAGAGAACTCTTTATGGGGATGACAGTCAAATACGTGAGAGGTGATTAAAGATCTATTTTGCTTGGGGGAGACGGCCCTGTGGCACACACAAGAAAGGTTTCTGGTTGCACGTCTAATGCACAATGCCCCATCTACACTTCCAACCCACCTCCATTTTAAGTGAGGACGGATTGTAAAGCTTAAGGTAAGATTCAGCCTCCCCAGAACTCACACAGCTGGCAATCGGTTTGCATCTAATCCAAAGCTATTCTATTTACTCAATCGGTAATGTCCAAGCGGATATGTCTGAACTGGAAGTATTAACAAACACTTAATGTATCTTGACCATTCAATGTAGATAAAGGGGGTGATTCAGAGTTGCACTTCCACCTTTTTTTAGGTGCAAGTGTAGATCTGAGCAATACCATGTTGAATTGCAAGGGGAGGAAGCTTTAAATTGTAAAACCAGAAATAAAATTAGGAGGTGAAGTTTCTTCGCTTAACTCTATTTTATAGAATAAACATAAAACTATGCAGCATTTTAGTTCTATGTGTAAGAGTAATGTATTTTCCCAGCATGCAACATTTTTTACATTAATTAACAGTGGGGGGGGGATGTTAATCTTACCATATGGGAGGGTTTAAACATACGGACCACTGATCCACACAAAAGTCAAAACAAGATAAAGTGTTGTGACGGTAACTAATTGCTCTACCGCTGTTTGCAAGGGGAGTGTCTGGTTTTGCAGTGGGCTGGAACCTGCTAAGATCTTAGCAAAGGTGCGTATATTTGCGATCTTTTCGCAATCGCATCTCTGAATCAGCCCCTTAATGTATCTTGACCATTCAATGTAGATAAAGGGGGTGATTCAGAGTTGCACGTCCACCTTTTTTTTAGGTGCAAGTGTAGAACTAAGCAATACCATGTTGAATTGCAAGGGGAGGCAGCTTTAAATTGTAAAACCAGAAATAAAATTAGGAGGTGAAGTTTCTTCGCTCAACTCTATTTTATAGAATAAACATAAAACTATGCAGTATTTTAGTTCTATGTGTAAAAGTAATGTATTTTCCCTGCATGCAACATTTTTTACATTAATTAACAGTGGGGAGGAGAATGTTAATCTTACTATATGGGAGGGTTTAAACATACGGACCACTGATCCACACAAAAGTCACAACAAGATAGAGTGTAGTGACGGTAACTAATTACTCTCCTCTGTGAACTGACAGACCTCCATTCATTTACTGCATGCCCTATATTATCATTTGGCTGCAAAACACCTCGTACTCGTGTACAGCGATAATATGGAATACACAGCTTGCAGCCACAATACCGTATGGAGGAAATAAAAGGTTTTGAATTAACAGCAGAAAAATATAATTGAGAAAGACTAAACAACTGCTATAATATATCCATGCTGCCCTATGTTAAATGACCATGAAAAAAAAAAAGTAAAGAAAACAGATATCGCAGTGAGTAACAGACATACAATAGAGAACTTTTGATAAACAATAAAAACAGGCAATGTGACTAAAATGTATGAAGTAAATTTACCAATAAATTTATTCTTATTACATGTCAGAATATATAGTTCAGTCAGAACAAACCAAGCAACGACAGCTTTATTCATTTGTTTTTACATCCAAGTTTGCTAGAAGCTACACACATTTGCAGATGAAAAACCGTAAAAAAAAAAAAATACAAACAAAAAAAACACATTTATCCTTTTCTGTGCCCGTAGTCCATTTAACAGTGCCCAAAACGAAATCATGGGGTAAAAGTCAAAATCAGGGGCAGCGACCAATCCAAGTTGGTGACATGCTGCAACATCTTAACAGGAAAGTCGAGCGGCTGCAGGATCAGAGATTGTAAATGGATAAAAAGGTAGTGAACAGAAGAGGGAAAACTTTTATTTTAGGATGCTGGGTAATAAAACTCTTTGGAAATGCTGCAAAATCGATAACATAACATTATATTTAAAATGAACTCAGAGGTTAAACAAGGAGAAAACCACGTTACAAGTCTCCACAGCTCCAGAACTGCAGTCTCTCTTTGGTGGGTGTTAGACCATGGTCACTATTTAATATAACTGCTGTTATATCTCCCCCCTGACCCAGGCCTCAGTGATATAGATAAAAAAAGTGACCATAAATATATAGTCACAAACGGCAGTCATGTGTTTAAACAAAACCATTCAACTGTTTTTCCTTTTGCTTTAGAAAACGAGTTCTCATCTAGCTACTCAATTGCATAGTCCCTAAAAATATATAAAACCAAAAAATGTATATATGGTTGTACTTAAGGAAGAAGCACACCAGGGGTTTATTCCACAAAAGCTGCTACATTTTAAGGAGTAATAATACCGCAATTACATTTGGATTCAATATTTAATCATTAAAGTCTGTCCAGGAAAAAAAAAAAAAGATCCAAAACAGATACAAACACAGGCAGCATGAGACACACAAACCACAAGTGTAACATCCATCCCATTCATTTCACAACCACCCTAACCAAAAGGAAAAACAACAAGTACAGGTGACAAAACTATATAAAGGTTGTGATCTTTTATCTACAAGCCCTGAGCTTTTTTCCCCTATGAACTCACTATAGGTGAAAAAAGGCAAAAAATTGCAAGAATTGTCGCATCTTGCTAGGTAAGTGCTTTGTGCAACAATATCAGTATATATATATTTACCATAAAGTGTTCTCTTTAGCTGAAAGAGCAGCCATGTGCCCAGTCATTTCCAGTAGGTTACAGATCTGCATACCCAAACCACAAATTCCAGTCATCACCCATGTTTCCGTAGATGACATTTCCATTTTATTTGTCCAAAGCAAGTTTGCCACAAGGTCGTGAAACAAGAGAAAGCCTCACATAAACGTATCACTACTTTACTAAACACACATTAGTGACCTACACAAACACCATTTTCTAGCTTTAAAATGATAAGGAATTGATATTCCGACACTCGGAGTGAGTAACAATTCTCTAGTGTGCTGTCTATGGGAGACTTGGGATCATAAATCATACTTTTACATTCAGTATAAGATCCCTATCAAATCATATACCGGTATACTGAATATTGTGGAATTCTCTCCATAACTTAAATACTCCATTAAAGACAGATACCGGACAGATCATATTGACAATTGCTTCGGACTATTTTTAATGCTTGAAAATGTGTTTTAGTATGTCAATTTATGTTGAGTAAAGTAGTGATCATTTTATGCTAAGCACTCCCTTATCCCTTTTATAGTTCTCTTCGAAGTCCATCCAAAGTGGCAATAAAATTTGAATTGTCTCTTGCTTTATGTCCTGAAATGTCTGAGAAATGTCTAGTCAATGAAGAATATGTGTCATCTTGGCGACACTGTTGGGCTAGAAAATGATCCAGAGTTTCGGGATGGATGGAAAGGGATACCAGGAGACGATGGAGAGAGTTTTTTAGGGCTGCATAGGTCACCATTGTGCAACTTCCACAGGAGTTCTTCATTCTCCATTGAGAGACGCTTGTTCACTTTAGATTCTTTCTCCAGAGATCTCTGCAGAACCTCCTGCTCTGTAGATAGCTGCCTATAAAAGGCAAAAATAGATATTAGGGTATCTGGTTGTTAAAATGTGGACAAGTCATATATGTTACATGTCTAAAGGTTTTACTATAAGCAGCCTTCATTATATTACGTTTACAGACATTACAAGCAAATACTAACATAATACTTCATTGTCAATATTTTGTACCAAACCCGATATTATATAAACTTCTCTAAGCACTAAAATTTAGTATGACCATCTTTATAACTATAATGTGCTTGTTTTTATTGTCTGTGTTTAGTGAATGTGCCAAACAACGCACTAGTACCTGGGTGCAAGTGTTTACCATGCCCTCAGGTTTTAATACATCCTGCACCTACATGAACTTCCACATCTATATCGCACCAATACATCCCTATCTCTGCAAATGTTCCCTGCTACATAATATTTATCTTTGTAAAGTTATTTCAAGTCAGTCAAAAGAGTAACATGGTATAAAAATGTGCTAACGTTCTATACTAGACACAATGATCACATGAGGAAACTGAAGCATCGATTCAAATTTGAAGTAATGTATTTTACAAACAGCTACTTCTAAGAAAGTCATTCTGTTACAAATAGAATTTGAGAAGAACCACTTGGGCTCATCTAGACTGCCCGTTCCCTCCATCCACCACCCTCAGAGAAGAAACCATTCCTCAAACTTCCCCTGATCAGGATTGTCCTAAATTCTATTCACTAACCACCAATTTCAAGCAACTTTCATACAAGTTACTGAAAACCTTTGTATATCTAAATATTCTGAATGGACGTTCCCCATGGTAAACTATTTATCCAGTAAAAACAAGACCAACGGATAAAAGGCCATAAGTGTTATTTTTCTTGAGCGAACCGATACATTTTTCGAATACAAATTGTAAGAGATCTTACCTTGAGAGAGCAATGTGATTTGCCATACGAGCCTTTAGATCCTCGTTTTCTTGTTGGCATTTGTTCAATCTTTCCACTAGGGTTGTGTTGGTCTCCACCTTAAAAAGGAATTAACATACAAGTGTGAGTTCCAGCAAAGTAAAGCGTGTCAACCACACTTTAGCAGATTGAAATGCCTAATATACAGAACATCAGGGGCTGGCCCAACTGCGTGTCATTACACAAAGCCAAAATTCATTCACAGACTATTCTGTACAGATGTCAAAACTGCAGGTGGAGAAGCATGAGGGAACAAGATCGCTCCTAAACAAGGAGATAGCCAGCATAATCCTAACTTGCTCTTGTGTTATTTACAAGAATATTGAAGATTGTGGTGTGCAGAAAATTAGGGATGAATGTAGACAGAGATCACAGACACTGCTGCTTTTACTGAACTGCGCAAATTATTTATGAAAACACCTGTATAGATTTGATATATTTATAGTCTGTTTTATCCCTTTGCCCATGATCAGAATAGCTTTCTCAGATAGTATTAAAAGGACACTGCAATTCCATACAAGTGGAATCCCGCCCCAAGTCCTAGTTTCCAACACTGAAAGATCTCTAGAAGCCCTGACTGCTGAACAGCTGATAAAAGGGAAATCCCAGGGAAGAATGTCCACTGATATATCACCTTTTATAAAATGTGGTTTTGCTACAAGCTTAGAAGCTTAAAGCTGCAAAGACCATAGGATAATCATGCAGGGTATGAGAAGGAAGAATCTGTCAGAATGCTGGCACAATAACCCTAAAACACTCAGGATCATCCAGTCAGACTGACCGGTCAGAGTATGGAGCCTACCACAAATGTGCTGATGTGAGTTAGTAAGATAAACCCAATTACAGGCCACTATACAAGGTTCTCTGGCTATTGGAGTGTTCTACTGAGCGCCAGAGACATTGTATAGTGTGTGGTCAGATAAGTTATGATTCTTTAACAAATCTAGATTTGTTGCGACATGGAACTGGATCCTGAATGAGGTACAAGCAGTGCTTTTAAGTGTCCATAGCGTGCATACAAGAGTAGTGCATTCAATTGCAGGTACAGAACTTCCATATCCTGGACCCTACCTTAACTTTTACACACATACCCCTATGCATAATGGGCCAGTTCATATGTAAGTGTGTAACCACTTAAAGACCTGTCCCAGCCCACCACGTGTACACACAGCGGGTCATCACACCCCCCACCATAATGGGTTATTGTGCACAATCCAGAAGCATTTGTAGTGCATTGTGATGCAGAACAGTCATGTTCACACATGCGCAGAATGCATTCACAGAGTACTCACACATTTATTACATAAATGGCCTGTCTTACGTAGTTCTGGATCTGGTCCATAGTGTCAATTATTGTACACAACGGTCTAATTAGATGCAAGTCTTACCAGAAATAGGTTTTGGGGTTTAGAAAATAAATCAAATAAGTGGATAAATCTCTAGTAGTTCCTGTATATGAAGCGTTTTACAAGACAGCAGCCAGGTGAAAGCACACACACACTTACCAGCTTCTCCACTTGCATGAGTTTTTTATCTTGCTGATGTAACTTCTCATTCTTTATCTCCAACACAGCTTTAAGACTCTCCAGCTCCTGCTCCAGGTACATCACATGAGGGCTCTTCTGCAGGGAATGACATGTTAGAGCACCCTGTATAGATAGTAGGCAGTCCAGCTCACAGAGACCTCGGGTTATACCTCTGCTCAGACCACACAGTAATAATGCTAGACTTTATAGCAGCAATTCATACCCTTTAGTGTGCTCCAGCCCCTGAAGATGCAAAGTAATGTCATCAATTTACTGAACAAAATTGCGATAGCACTATAACTGAGAATGAATGAACGAATGCATGAATGAATTAATGTACCTCCAGTTTCCCAAAGAAAGGGAATACTTCTCTTTGTTCTATTCAGTGCCCATTTAGTAGATCCTCCCCTAATACAATATAGTGCTAAAAATAAGCTATTGTGGTAAGACAATCCCGAGCACTGTAGTACTCTCCAATAATATTTATGCCCAAATGTAGTGCCAGAAGAAAAAGAGATCCTGCAATCAGGTAATCACCTGATTGGTCTTCCAAAAAGGTGGCAGCACCCCAAGTACCCCCACAAAAGGCCTGGTTCTATTTAATTCAAGATCATAACCACCACAGCACAACAGGATAAGAAAAGTATTTATCAAGAGCACAGCAATATAATCTACCAGATCCACAGTCATCCAAATCCACGGAGAGTCAGGAAGGAAGAACTGACCTGGACTAATTTCTCTTTGGACTGTTTTCTTTGTTCCTCTTCAGCTTTTAGTTTCTCTCTCAAGGATTCATTTTCCCGAGACAGCTCTTCTATTTTTCTCTTTTATAGTCAAAACAAAAAAAAAAAACAAATCTCAAAACACGCCAAAAACATACTGGTAAGTTAATTGTCTTCTGACAAAAATAACCCATGTGCATGTATGTATGTATGTATGTATGTATGTATGTATGTGTGTATGTATGTATGTGTGTATGTATGTATGTGTGTATGTATGTATGTGTATGTATGTGTATGTATGTGTGTGTAAGGGACCTTAGTACGTAGCACCAATAGGGGCAGGGACGTAAATGTGTAAAAGGGATGCCTAATAACAACCGTGAGAGAATAATGTCTAAATAAGGTGCGCTACCAACCTCCAGCTCAGCCTGCTTCTTCTTAACAGAGTCCTGCAAAGCTTTATTTTCCAGCTCTTGGGTGGTCCTCAGTTCTAAGAGAGATGAATATGGGTTACAGTAACTGACCAGGTTAAGCTCTGTTCCATAATAGAGATAGTATTGATAGAAGGAAAGAGTTTCTTTCACAGCTCTATCTACTGCACCGGCATTCACTAACATCCCACATCCTCAAAATGACATCATTCATTTCAAATCAGGATTCCATTTACTTAGCTATGCGTGTAATAAAAATCAGTGCTCTTACCAGATATTGACTTTTCATACTCTTCTTTTACAGCTTCTAGGGACTTATTATGACTGCTCTCTGCGGCCAGTCTGTATGCCTCATGGGTGGCATTTAGGTCATCAACCTACAAGTTATTACATGGTAAAGTGGCTGAAAAACACTGACAAACCTAAAACACAGGCTAAAAAAATACACACAGCTAATGAATGGGTTTAACCTTCAGCTTCACATAAATGGCAACCTGGACACGTCAAATTACTTCACTGCCAGCAGACTAATAATCCTAGTAGTGTTTTAAGCGCTCTTAGGCTCCAGTCGATGCTTAAATATAGCATGCATTTCAGTCAAAAAGCCAAAAGTTGTTTTTATTTTAAAAAAAATAAAATAAAAAAAATCCTGATATATTGTGTAATAGATACACATACAATAAGAGCAATTACCTTTCCCTGAAGTTCATTTTTGTACTTCTCTGCTTCTGCAATGAATATCGTCTGGAGTTTCTCACATTCTCCTGTGTAGAACTGCTTAAGCTTCTCCTCCAGGTCAGCAAGCTCTGCCAGATGTTCATCCTTAACCTTCTGTATGATGCCTTCATAAGCAACAAGCAAGTCGTTCTTCTCCTTCTCTAGCTTGTCACATGTACTGGATGCCGACACTGAATAAGAGGACAACATTGATTTACAAAACGCACTTTTTTTTTTACGTCACAATTTTAAAAACTCAAGCCCCGCCCCCTCCCCCCCAAAAATCAATCATGTTAACTAGTCATTTAAATTATACTCAATAATTTATCTAATTGGTTGTAAATACTGAAGCATGAATTACAGCAAGCCTTATCACGCAGTAATGGACAGTTAGTTAGAGAATATAAAAGCAGTCTTGTCCCAGCCGGTAACTGCAAAAATACATACATTATGTCATTTAATCACAAGTTGTTTATACACAGTAAGAGTAGGATGTAAAATGCAATTGTTTCATTTGGAATTCAATAGAAGCCCAATTTTCAAGTGAATAATCTGTGGTCTGAGAGCTGGAAACATGTCTTTTTGCAAGAAGGTGAGGATAGTCAGAGAAATGTATAGCTGGCCATACCCAGGGCCATTATCCAGAGCCACATAGTCGTTCCATTAAATTGTCTTACAGATAAAGATCATTTGGTCCACATACACCGAACGATTAACTGATAATTCATGTAGATTGGACAGATTATTGCTCACTGGCTGGCGATTTAACAGGGAATGGAAATTTGTGCAGGTAAGAACCAACCAATACAAGTTTTATTTTCCATTTATACAAGCCGTTTTTTCTGTCATTTAGATGGACTCATGGGAAAAACAAGTACAGATTAAGCCAAGCAATGGTGTATTACCTCAATAGATCTAAAAGAACAATGGTCTTAAGCTGGGTACACACCTATGCAATCATACATGAGATGCGAAGGCTCTTAAACCTTCACCGACAACTGCAAATCCCAAAAAGCGTGCAGTCGCATGTAAACAATATGCCAATTTACCAGCACATCTGGCATCACCTGCTGAATAAATGGAGACTGTACACACTGTACACATATCCGCCTAAGTTGCATGCATGCGTACACGCTACCCACATATGGCAGACAGTCTACCGTCGGTGATCATGTTTTGGGAAATTTATAAAGCCAAATCAATGTATGCAACCTTATGTTTGGGAGAGTGTACACACTTTGTAATACTGGGACAAATACTCAGTGTGATAACACTAGAGCGTGCCCAGCTCTAGTACTGGCCTCTTGCAACTTCAACTGGTAAAAAGACATTAAGTAGATGGATCCAGAAGAACTAACATGATAGTTAACTATAATTATAATTGTTATCAGATGTGTAGTGTCCTGATTATGCTCTGAACAACTAACTATCTTTTTATTTAAATTTCCAGGCTCTTTAAAACCAAAAAATGTATAAATGTATTTGCCCTTTTCGTTTTTAAAGTATCACTGAGCATACAAGAAAGAAATGATGAATTTTCTGAAAAGTATTTAATATAGCTAAATATTCCACAGTATTTTAGATGGCAACACAAAAATAAAGTCAATTATGCCCCTATTGTGCAGAAAAGATAAGCAGATATCAGTTATGTGTCTGGCAATATGGAAATTCCTCAAATGAGTTTATTTAAAAAGGGGACAAAAAGCTTCACCACCAGATCCACACAAAAAATAAGAAATAAACTAAGAGAATTATAAACAAAATGTCTTCCAGAAGCGGTGCATAATGAGAACTGTAATTGAATTTGCTTCTTCATGTGACCCGATGTGAACTTCTGCAGGATCCATTTGAGAACATAAAACATGACTGTTAGCAAGACAAATGTAGGTTTTAATTCATTAATTAATGTTGCTCAACATTCACGGAAACAAGACACTAAAAAAAACCTGCTTTTTGGGTTTGTTTGTTTGTTTTTTTACAACAAAACAAGTAACAGAAGAAAACATAACTTTTTACAATACTTAAACCCTAATTCTGTATTTCAATTATATGACGTTATTGGTAATATGATCCTCAGTGAAACACTGGAAATTTCCTCCCTAACAGCCCATTATCTGAAATGAAATAAGGGAAATAAATGGATAAAAGGTTAATGAAAATATTGGGCAACTTTTCAATGTTCACTTAGCAGAATACATGGGTTAATGAGTTTGGAAAAGGAGGAGCCTTGCAGATTTTAACTATTAATTTCAACTACTAAATTAATTTATTTCTTAACTTTTGATGGTACACTTGTTAAGTGTATATTGTTATACTTCTTACTTGTGAAGATTTAAGAATATAAGTTTAGAAGTGATCAATCATAAACCATCCGCAATAGTTTTTACTTTAAATGAGATATAACAATCTATGTTTTCCCCATTTTTATAAAAGCCACACATTAACTTCTATAAGCACAGAACTGTATGGTAAGCTAAGCGCTATCATCTTATATGAGGTTTATTACAGGGATTGATAGAATGAAGAAAGATTTGTGAATTGAAAAAAAATAAAAATGCTTCCCAGAAAGTGCATTAGAGAAATGATATTTGTTTTACATCTGAGAGGCTGCAGTTCTAACCACTGCTCCCTCAAAGGGCTTTCCATAATGATCCTGCTTTACTGTCTATGACTTAAATATAATGAATCTTGCTTATTAACGTCTCAATTCCTAATGTGGCCTAACTAAGTGTAGTTTAACATGACGGATCTCCCAATGACAGAATCCAGACTGCAAAGCTTAGTGATATCAGGCCTAACGCACTACATGAAAACAGATTGAATATCTTCCTCATGCCCCTCAGTCTTGGAAGAACAATGGTGATAGTTTCAAGTTCTTTGCATTCTTTGACCTGTTCTGTTCTTTTTGTTGAGTTTACCTGTACATTGTTTAAAAACAGAAGTTAAAAAAGGTAGAAAAAGAAAAAAACCTTTAGTATGATAAAACAAAAGGAAGACAAATGTAAACTGAGCTCCCTACCAGGTACAAAGGACGGCAGTGAGGAACAGTCCTCAAAAACAAATGCAAAAAAGGTTACAAGAGAATAAGTTTGAAGACGTAGGGGCTGATTCAGAGTTGCGCTTACACATTTTTTAGGTGCAAGTGTAGACATGAGCAATACCATGCTGAACTGCAAGGGGAGGTACATTTAAATAGTGAAAGCAGAATTAGCTTTGAGAGGTGAAGTTTCTTAGCTCAACTCTTATTTATAGAATAAACAAAGCTATGCAGTATTTGAGTTCCATGTGCAAAAGTAAAGTATTTTTCCTGCATGCTAAAAATGAACATTAAATAGCACCCCTTACTTTGCAAAATGGTTTAGCTGAGCTGTACACTTACACGTTTTGCCCTTACTCCCAAACTCTGAATCAACACCGTAATGTTCAGAAGTCCTGGATAAAGCGCTTGTGGAACAGGAAGTTCCATGGTATTAAGAAATGGGGTGTGCTAGGCATTTCAATAGGCAGCAGCTGGCCATTTTACCATGAATCTGTGAATGGTGTATACACCATGTCAGGGGATGGTGTAAGTATAATGTGCAGGTTATTTTCAAAGGAGAAATTAGTATTAAAAACACTGATCTACACGTTAAAAATATAAAACGCAAAAATGTATGAAAGAATTTAAAGGAGTGTTTTAATACTAAGGTTGAACTTGAAAAAAACAACAACAATTCTAGATCAGCTTCATTGTGTGGATATAACTGGGTATATAACTGAATGGAGAAAGGTATAAAATGTACTGTGGTATGAGGCACTATGGATCTAGATATAACTGGGTATATAACTGAATGGAGAAAGGTATAAAATGTACTGTGGTATCAGGCACTATGGATCTGGATATAACTGGGTATATATCTGAATGGAGAAAGGTATAAAATGTACTGTGGTATGAGGCATATAACAAAATGAAAAGGTGAGCCTGCTCTTAGACTTAATTTAGCCTCAATTGAGAATGACAAATAATTTCCCCTTACAACTATACCTTTGTTTAAATTTAAGGGTTATATTTTGTTAATTTTCAATTCAATAAATAGATTTTTTGTGGTTCTTCGCCTCATTCCTCAGCGAGTAAGTGGTATTCACAAAAAAAGTCTGAGAATCACTGATTTATGGTTTATGTATATAGCAATTATGGACCAGATCCAGCTCACATTCAGAAAAGGAAAATAAATTTCAAATACAAACCAAACGCTAAACAGGAAGTTGGCACACTATTGCTAGAATCTTTAAATCCTGCCCTCAGCAGACTGCACCCTGCAGACCCAAACCCAGGTCTAATAACCCGGGACTTAGACACGGAGAAAAACAAGAAGGGTTTTTCCTGTCGGACCCCAGTAAGCGTCAATGTGAAAGGTGCAGACCCAGGTTTTTCAACATGTCTTAACAGACCCTATTGGAGTGATTTGTTACTGTTGCTATGCAACAGTAAACGAGTCCCTTCCCAGGAATCGTACGCAGCCCCTTCACAATGTCAGGGCAGACCCAGGACCCAGAATTTTCCGGGTCTGTCTTGGAGTTTAAGGGACCTATAATGGCTTTTACAATTTTTTTTCCCCCAACAAAAAAGCCCCGGCATTAACCGGGTTGAAAAACCCAGGTTATTGCTGGGGCTACAATCTGAAAGCAGCATGACACTAATGATGATAGTGAACATTGGGGGATGTGCCTATAGTATCACCTCCCTACTCAATTACCACTTACGCCCAAATATATATGAATGTATTGTGATGGATTAAATATATGTCAACATTCCTCAGAATGGTCACTAAAATGCTGACTGCTAATAGATATCAAACTGTAGACAATAAATTAGAAATACTGGCCCTGATTCAGACTTAAGGTGCTTAAAATGAGAGGAAAGTCACTTCTGGGCTAAACCATGTTGAATGCAGGGCAGTCATATTTCATCTGTTGCAAACAGATTAGAGCTGAGAGGTGATGTTTCCTATCCCAAGTCTAAATAACTGTGTGATAGTAATGCTGGTCAGTATCTGTGTGCAGTAATTCAAAGATATATCTCTGCATGCAAAGACTACAATTAACTTGACTCCCCCTGCAATCAGCATAGTTTAGCCCAGGAGTGTCTTTCCTCTCTTATTTTAAGCACCTTCTTAAGTCTGAATCAGGCCCATTATCCAGTTATTTCACATAAATACTGTGTATTATTGGATTTTTTGTATTTTACGTATACTCATTTGTGCTTCAATTTATTCACATGTAAAAAAAACAAGAAACAGTAAGCTGAATACTACTTCTATACCCATGGTAAAATTACATTTATTTCCCCTATACAGAACAGTCTGCAGCATTGTTCATTCACCTCATTTGCCCTTTTCTGTAGCTGGCACCATAACCTTGGCATTCAGCTGTGATTATATGGGGATCTAACCCACATGACATACAAGATTACATAAAAAGTTATTATAAAGTATTAATTACATAATATCTTGTAATCTCAACATATCCCTATAGGTAGGAAGGGCGTGTTTAAATGTTATTTACTATTTATCCAACATAGCAATAAAGTTACCACCAATAAAGTAAAGTAAAGAGAGATGGAGAGGATATCTGATAACGAGCTCAGGATACAGGACCACTTTCTGTATGCATGGAGGTCTGTAAGTACGCAATGAAGGGAGTGAAGGGTCCTGTCTTAATATCTGTGTGGATCTGCATTTGCATTACGCCGCCCACTTCCCTTAATCTGCATGGCTATTCCCGCCCCTGCGCAGCAAATGGTACCACCCCCCGCACAGCAATCCTATCGTACAGTAGAAGTTCTGATGTGAAACATCTGGCACGTACATACACACTGCCAGTAAATCACCCGACTTCCCGCAAGCAAATTGTGCAAGTCAGTGACCTTCTTAGGTCTGCATCCAGCCCACTAGCTTTAGATTCTCATTCCATTCGCACATAATATAGGGATTGCACCCAAGGGCTTAACACAACCCTCAATGAACAATTTAAATCCATCCCACTATGCACACTTGCAGAATGCAACCCACCCCGACAACAGAGAAACTTCCAGTGGAGAGGTGTGGATCCTCAGGATTATTAGTGCACATGCATGCTCCCACATTTATTAAGTCTGGATCTGGTCTGGTGTGTACACTTAAATCCTTCCATCCTGCAACAAAACTATCCTAAATTGTTACATTTCATCATTATATAACCACTAACCAGTGCTATAAACAGTAACAGGACCCTCTCACACCAGTTGTGTGTGCTTCCATTAGATTTTTATTATCATCTGTAATACTGGCTGTCTGCAGCAGGAGTAGAGTCATCTTATGAACCAGTCTGCTCCATGTGGATGCTGGGATGATGACCAGCTTGGGCTGTTAAGTAGATTTTACATCACTGGTTTACTGGCAGCCATGTGATATATGTGACAGGGCTCTGTCATGATATATGTGTATTTTTCCCCCACAGCTCCATACACATAGATACAATACCACTCCTATCACTGAGATCCTGTTACACAGAGGTGAAAGACATTAATCTACAATAGGGACACTGGCTGGTCAGAAATGAACCATTCATAATGAAAGTGTGTGTGTGGTGAGGGAATATAAAGACGTCACGTTAAAAATGAGGTTACATTACACTGGTGGTGGGAGTTTCACATTAGTTCATTATATAGAATATGGAATGGTTTAATAGTAATAGAGCAGAGGATACATGTTCCTTAAATCTCAAACCTGGTTATAACCCCTTCAAAACAATGTGTTACACTAATCATGTCCACACTATGCAAAACAATAATTAACAGTCTTCTAAAACACAAACGTAAATCACTCCAGTAATGTAACCCCACAGAAATGGGCTGGTATTCATAGCTCAAATGCACTAGTGTAAACAGTCTTCAAAGGTTTCTCTAGAAGGCAGTAACATCATCATGCAAGAAGAAAATGTTCCCTTAAGCGCTCATCAACAGCTTGGTGGTCTCCTGGTGGGGTATCCTAGTTTTCCCCCAATAAATACAAGTTACAAAAAACAAAGATCCAGGGACACTACCTTCAATCAGTGTAAGCTTGAGGACCTAAAAGAAAAAAACTACAAGTGCAGGCCAAATTATGGCACTCCGGTGGAGCTTTACTCACCAAATTTGGGAGTGGACAAGTATATATTACAGTAAAGCATTCAACAGAGGAGCCTGTCAGCTCCCAAATTTGGTTAGTAATGGTTTAATAGTAATAGAGCAGAGGATACATGTTCCTTAAATCTCAAACCTGGTTATAACCCCTTCAAAACAATGTGTTACACTAATCATGTCCACACTATGCAAAACAATAATTAACAGTCTTCTAAAACACAAACGTAAATCACTCCAGTAATGTAACCCCACAGAAATGGGCTGGTATTCATAGCTCAAATGCACTAGTGTAAACAGTCTTCAAAGGTTTCTCTAGAAGGCAGTAACATCATCATGCAAGAAGAAAATGTTCCCTTAAGCGCTCAGCAACAGCTCGGTGGTCTCCTGGTGGGGTATCCTAGTTCTCCCCCAATAAATACAAGTTAGAAAAAACAAAGACCCAGGGACACTACCTTCAATCAGTGTAAGCTTGAGGACCTAAAAAAAAAACTACAATAGTGCAGTACTCGTGGTTTGAGGCCAAATTATGGCACTCCAGTGGAGCTTTACTCACCAAAATTGGGAGCGGACAAGTACCGGTATATATTACAGTAAAGCATTCAACAGAGGAGCCTGTCAGCTCCCAAATTTGGTTAGTAAAGCTCCACCGGAGTGCTGTGATTTGGCCTCAGACCACGGGTACTGCACTATTGTAGGTCCTCAAGCTTACACTGATTGAAGGTAGTGTCCCTGGATCTTTGTCTTTTTTCTGACTAGTAACAATCATATATGGTCAATTGTAAGAGCAAACAAAGTGTATATATCATTAGATTTACAGAAGACATAACCCCTCCTCCCCCCCAGACTTTAAGCAGTATTTGACAGCTTAATTGACTATTCCTGTATATAAGATTAGATTTTATAAGATAGATTTCACTATATTACAGTGGTCAGTGCATGTAACCTCCCCCATTAATTGCTAGTGACCAGCAAACTCCCCATTGGTATTAAATTATGCTAAATAAAACCTACGACTGACCCTTGCAATAACTATTTATATGAACCTAAATGAACTTAAAAATAAAGTGACCTTTTTAGTATGTAAGAAGAAGATCTACAAAAACATCCTAGACTGTGGGAGGTGGGGTGGGAGCGCACAATAGCTCTACCCATAGGCTATTAGTTCTTCCTGCTACCAGTGGGCTGTGGGTAGCTGGACAATGTGTTAAAATATTGCTTTGATAATTTTGGCTTTGTAGCACTACAGATGGTCTCTGTGACCCAGAGAAAAAGCAAGGGACAACAAGCCCTGGCTCCAGGGCCTGCTAGCACATGTGCTATGCAGAAAAACAAAATAAAACACACAAAGTTCAATGGAAGAATTCCATTACTGGAAGAAAAGCCCCCACCACATCTCATTTGCCCTGGTTTATTATCAGAATATCCATTCAATTCTAGGCAAAAAATAAGTAAATAAATCCCTTTCAGAGACACAACAAACACCTATACAGCAGGTGTTCCTAAACACTAGATGAAAGACAGCACCGTATGAAGTCAGTAGTGCCCCTAGAGCATGAATTGTGACACTACAGTGTTTACTCAGCATTATATTGGTAAAAGGCAGACAGCGCTATAATGCAGAATGAAACCGTAGTGTCATTCCAGAGTCACACCAGTTCACACCATGGAAACCTCAGTGATTACATTCAGAGCTACCCGTCAGTTACCGATGGGGACTGCAGCTAAAGGATTAAAAGCATAAAGACACTTGGGGTAAGGGTTCCCCCCCATTTTTCTTCGGAACACTACAGTCATTTTACAAGTGCCAGCATGCCATGGAAGCACTTTTGGAAAGAAAAAAGGCAAAATGATTACAAGTTATTGACAGTAAAGCTGGTTATGCCAAGTAGAGGGGCTGCACAGATTTTGGCAGGTCTGACAACCCCGAGTGAAACGGCCCAAGTGTGTCAGTGTGGAATCATTGTGAGGGGACCCCAGGCTGCAGGTAACTGCCTACAAGGCAGAAAAATATACGTGCCAAGCCATTCTCTGCAACCCCTTACATATGTGCCAAGCCATTCTCTGCAACCCCTTACATAAGTGCCTAACCATGCACTGCAACCCCTTACATATGTGCCAAGCCATTCTCTGCACTCCCTTTATATGCCCAGCCATTCTCTGGAACCCCTTATATACATGCCTAGACATTTTCTGGAACCGCTTATATATGTACCTACCCATTCTTTGCAACCCCTTCAATATGTGCCAAGCCATTCTCTGCAACCCCTTCTTTATATGTCCAGCCATGCACTGGAACCACTTATATACGTCCCTAGCCACTCTCTGGAACCCCTGATATATGTGCCCTACTATCCACTTCTACCCCTATGTGTCCAGCCTCTAATTCTGCCCCTTCTATATGCCAAACATTTCTGTATAATAACCCATTCTAATCCCATCATCAGATGAGCACAATTCTGGACTGTTTTGGCACATTATGGTAAATCATTGCATCATACACACTGTCTAATCAGCTGATCAGCCCATTCATTGTAATGAGTGTAACCAGCTTAAAGGGTATTGTTCTAAAGGCTTTCCTTTTTACCATGAAATGAAATTACTTGAAGCCCAAGAACAATTTAACAAGGTTTTAAAAACAGATGCAAGGTCTTTACAAGGCCGGTGGTTCAAGACAAATACCACTAGCATGATAAGAGGAGAAAACACACTTTCTTTTTTTTTCTTTTTCCAAAGGTACTTAGTACAGCTAGATAAGAACTTATTTTTATCCATTCAGAACACTTTACTTCACAGCTGCAAAAAGTAAAAGTAATCTGCTGTAATCTTAACTCTCTCAAAGTACAAAAAAAAAAGAAAAAGCTAAATTATCAAAAATTAATCATAAAAATATACAATGCAAATATTATAGGAACTAAATGAATGAAAATTCAGTCAGAACCTGCAGGTTACAATAGCACCAGGCATCAAGCAAAACAGAACTGACTATCTTTATATTACACTAATACTTCAAATCATTATACGGTATAATGGGATATATTAGTGTATATATCAGTGGTTCCCAAACTGTGGGACCTGGGGTGCCGCAACTCTCTCACCGGGGTGCCGTGGTATGTTTCTATTTTATTCTATTCAATTTTTGTCTTAGGGGTGCCTTGAAAAGTATGAAGACCCTAAGGATGCCTCGAACTGAGAAAGTTTGGGAGCCACTGGTACATATTAGAACATCACCTTTTGTCCTGATAAAGATAAATACACCCAAACCTTACTATTATGAACTTTTACACCATGACTGAACACAAACTAAACACAATAAAAGTAACTTTATATTTGATGATGAACTAATTGAATACTTTCATAACTGCTCCAGCTGGAAAACAAATCCCATCAATCATTGTGCAGCACTCACCTATTCATCATGTTACACAGCCAGGGTTACAAACTTACAATAAATAATGAAGGGTTTTCAAACTGGAAATTGGGCCTAAAATCAGCACTCTTTTGATTAACCTATCTGGCCTGAACCTACATATGAGAGTCTTCCAACAGCAAATGGGGACTAAACTATGGCCACTGAAGCAAAGATCGTAAGATAGGATTTTAACTAACAGAAAAGGACTGCAGCCATTACATATGAATGACAGTGATGAGAACTCAAAGATCCAGTTTTTACAGTTATGCCAAATAATGGCTTTGGAATCCTCTGATCCTGTTCATCAAAGCACTATGGCTGTGTGGGTATGTGGGTGTAGGTGAAGGCATGGGAGCAGTAAACATGCTTTAACAGGTTTAGCAGTAATTTACATAATGTCCATTTAGTGAACAAGATTTTTAGTACTTCCATAAACATGCAGTGATAATGGTCAATGCCCTTTCACAAATTTTTATATATCACCCTGACAGGGAAGTCTGCCTCCTTGACAGTACCACTATAGCTTTGAATGTATAATCTGGATATTGGTGACAGGCCGAGCATGTCTGTGCAATCCCACCAGCATCAAACAAGCTTTGTCTGACTTTTTTCACCCTTATTTTTAATGTTTACTCTCCATTCACAGTGCAATAATCAAAGGATAGATGTTTATATGACAGCAAAAACGTCTCTTGTACCTCATAACAGAGTTTCTTATTTCTGGTACATTTCACTTTTGTATTCTGAGAATCTCTCTTGTCTGTTTAAACGCACAATGCACTTAAAAACCATATTCAATATAATGAGGCCATGCCACAACTCAAATGTACAAAACCTAGGAACGGTATAGTAAATTGTATTACAATCACTGGAAACTCCTGCACTATCTAGAAGCATAACCAGAATGGTTGAGAGTTTCCTTTCTGTCTGTGGGATGGATCTGGGCTTCCCTGTGAGGAAGGAGTTTGTAGAAAGCAGACCTGTGCCTCAGTCAGATAGCTGCCAGGAATTTGATGAACCTGAGGTCAGCTAACAGGCTCCAGAGAAATTCAGAACTGCAGAGTTTCCATGGGAATCTGCCTTAGGGGAAAACTCATTTACAAGACTTTAAAAACCTTTAACTCTTTGGCACCTATATTACACACACACATGAAAGTTTCTTACCTAAATCTCCACGCAAGTTCAGAAGCTCCTGAGACAGTTCTTTCTGTTTCCTCAGAGTTTCTTCACGCTGTAATAACAAATGATTATTGATTAAATACAGAAATGTGTCACCCATTAAACAGCAGTGAGCAAGCTAACACAACTATGATAAACAAGATATTCAGTACCAACAGGACAATAAAAATGAATGACCCGCAGTCATACTTGCTGACCTTTTTAATTAACAGATGTATCTGTATAACAATCTCTTAGAGTGTCTGAATAATACACCGCCCTGTTAATAACACTGTCTAGCAAACAATACACATGACTAAAACAGTAACTACTCAGGTGATCTGTCAACATAGCGAGAAAATAACTTAACTAAAAACAAAACAAACAAGGTAATAAAATGGGAAATCCACGCATCGTTTCCAAACCACACAGCGGAATATTGTGCAGCAAACAAAGAAAAACATCTTCAATTACAGCAGCTGACAGCACAAAAATGCAGAATCATTGGCAACCAAACAACAGTCGAATGGATTATTTGTCTTTTTTAAAGCAACACAATTTTTTTTATATACATTGCATTACAATGACAGACTTCAAATGTTTATAAACATGAGACAATGTGAATGAGAACCCAGCCCAAATGACCTCCAATCTTAAAGAGTAGAATCACTAGATTGCAGAAGAAAATGTACCACAGGTCAGGTGAGAAAAGGGGGTGATTGTGGGTTCAGGCTGGTGACAAATTGAGAGGGGTTGGTGGCACAAGCTTAAACATCTCATCCCCCATTCATACTCCGCACACTGGCTGCTATGTGAGGAGGAATTCTTATTAGTATAATTGACTGGACACAATTTATTCCCCAGAGACAGTAATTTCATTAGCTTTGCAGGGACAGGCAACTATGGATAAAGCAAAACATTCTCTATCATGTGATCTATGGAAACATATGCCTTTACAAGGACAGTCTGAATAAAGTGAACCATACATTGAAAAAGGCTGAGAAATGAGAAAACGCATTGTTATAAAGAACAAGGCAATGTCAGAATGACAAAGGAGCATTAGCAGTCTCACCGCTTGTATGTTATATCCTTCTGGAGACACTACTAGATGTAAACAGTACTGTAAAAGCAGAACAAGTAACAGCTCCCTGCAACGACCTGCTCTTTGTAAAACGTCCTATGTTGGCATTGCTCCCTTTTCTGCAGCCGCTGCAAGTACTCCATGACAAGAGCAAAAATAAATATACTAAAAAAAAAAGTGGGGGGAAAAAAAAACTACAAGAATTACCCTGGTCGCAGCACATGGGGCGTAGACACACATTTTGCTGCTCGAACAACCCATTTTACAGCTTCTGTATTCCCGAGATGTACACTCCTGAAGGACGCACTGCAGCCAAAACTGGTCTGGCCACATTTAAAGAGCAGCTGATAGGAGTTCCATAGGACTCAGCCTGTCTGCCTGACACTCATGCTTTGCAGCTTTCCTTTGCTCCTTGTACTGATCCCTCCCAGCTACTAACACATACTGCAGTCCCTGCTTCTGGCAGCAGCAGCCAGTGATTACTTTAAGCCACAACCCTTTTCAAATATGAAAAACGAGAGGCAGACATTAGCCTGATCGATTGCCACTTACTCAAATATCAGTTTGGATGGCACGGCAGAGGCTGACCTCAGTGCTAAGTGGAGCTTATATTTAGCATATATAGAGCTTTCTATTTAACTCTTTTAAAAGCAGTAGTAACTTTAAAGCACTTTTGGTTTTTTTTAAGGCTATATTTAGCAGTTTTCTGGGGCAATCCAATAACAACTCACTATAAATGATTGATTTATTGTTATCTGTGCCTAGCGCATAAAGAGCAGTAGTCTCACATCTTGTACAACTATAACATGCCTATACTTAAGTACTTACAGCACTTATACAAAAAAATTGAACTTTAATGATTTATTTATCAATACAAAGTTATTACTGTGACAGGCACTAATTTTAATATTTATATTGGGTACAAAGGGTTATTACGTCAATTGTTCTACAATTGTCATTATTGTCCTCTATTTTTTGGTACTTGTGGGTCCTATAAAAGTTTTCCCGACATGGCACATTCTGGGAATCTGCATTTCATTGGCATTACAACAATGTAGGGAAGATGCTACCACACTGCAACTTGTGAGCTGTAATCATACAGCCTATTATGTAATGTATATTACGTCTAGAGAGAATGCTGCAATGACCTATTATGTACATATATCATTATTTATTCATATGTCTCTAGATAGGATATGCAGGTCCTTCCACTGCAGGTCACATACTTGGTTAGGAGCAGTTTGCTTGTGCATCACAATTACACTATTTAAGTTAAGGATATCTAACCATTTATTTAAGAAAGGTGGTGTTGCAAATGCCAGTTAGTTGGTTTACTATATCAATGGCCTTGTGGAAAAATTAATAGAAAGAAAATAGAAATAAATCACTGAAGAGCAAAAAACAAGCAAAAACACGGACGTCGTTAAGTTATCAAAAGCATCAACAGATGTTTTATTAACACCCCTTCATTTAAATTATCCTCACCAACACCACTACAAATGCCTCTACTGCCCAACTCAACAGCCATGATTGTATGGATTACCTTCTACATCACACCTCAAATCCAAACCTCATCTCCCGGCTCACAAAAGGCAATCATCCTGAAACACACTCCCTACTTCTCCATGACCAACTTCTAGAGCTAGATTTTCTAAGTTGTGGGAAAGGGAAAGCGGAGATGTTGCCCATAGCAACCAATCAGATTCTAGTTATCACTTTCCTATTACATAATAGAAAATGTCAGCTAGAATCTGATTGGCTTCAATGGGCAACATCCACTTTACTATTCCCGCAGCTTAGTAAATCTGGCCCCTAGAATTCTCTACCAAACTAAATTAGACACAGAGGAAAAAAATAAAAAATATTCTTTGTTGCAATTGTACCACATGGGCCGCTAGAATGCACCAAATTCATTGTTTTTCTGTCTAGATTTCATTTTTCCATGTTGGACAACTCTCTTGTATTTCTTGTTATTCATACGGCGACAGCACCAATAGTTTTCAGTCTTACATGCCTCATAAAAAGCAAGTTGCTCATCTATATATAACTACACATAAAAACATGAAATAAACACAAGGTACAATGCACAGTGTGGGACAATAGAAAAACGGTTGTAGATGTTATACACACACACACACACACACACACACACACACACACACGTACAACAATAGTATTTCTAGGTGAATAACTATTAAGCAGCCAAGTTAGCATAACAACCCCCCTAACAAAAAAATACCCACCATCCCTTTCATGAAAAATACATAAAATTACAGTAATTTGAATACAAATTATCTATTACATTGGCTTCCTATGTTCCCAATTTCTTAAATAATAGAAACAAGCAAATCCAAGGCACATAATCAGCCTTGAATTTATATAAAATGGGGAGCATCTACTAAACTGCGTTAAAGGAAAACTGGAGATGTTACCCATAGCAGCATCAGATTCTTGCTGATATTCTCTAGTATATAATAGCAAGTTACAGATAGAATCTCATTGGCTGCTATGGACAACATCTATACTTTTACATTTACACTCATCTACTCCCTTTTCCGCAGTTTAGTAAATACAGCCCCAAGGCCCATGTTGATCTTTTACAAAGAAGCAAGAAATTAAACCCTTACACATAGAATATATAAGGGGGTTTATGCTGTAACAAAAATAAATAAAAACTTAAAAAATATAGCCTTAGGGTTAAAAGTCATGAAATCTGGCTTGTGCACAAGAAGCAGACAACGAAATGAGTCTCCTCACCTGCACATTGATGTGTCAAAGAAAAATGGAGACATGAAAAAAAATCATGTTTAATTACCTTACTGATCACACCAAGACAGGACGACTGATAAAAAAAAAAATAGTGTTTAATAAAACTAAAGTTAACTGAATGATGCTAATCTTCAGTTACTAAGGACTGTATAGACACCAATTGCATATTCAGCCCAACTGTATGAATTGAAAAATTGCAAAGATTTAATACCTTCAAGAGTAGTGGCATGCTACCAAGTAACACTACACAGAAAACTCTGACGTCTGAAAAGTCATTTACTACTGCTGTTTATTTTATTAAACAGAGACGTTCACATCTTATTCTATAGTATGCCTACCATGAAAAGCGTTACTTTGTTAGTAGAACATATTCTGGGTACATTACAAATGATAAATCCTACAGTCTTAAAAATGATCAGTCAAAAGCTTGTAAAAATAGGTTTTACAATAGCATAACCATCATAAATTGTTGGTGACCAATTATACATCTAAGCAGCCAGTGGCAGTCATCAAATGACGTAAACAGCTCTAAACAATTCATGGAGACACAGAGAGACATGGCGCGAGAGAGACATGGCGAGAGAGAGAGAGAGAGAGAGACATGGCGAGAGAGAGAGAGAGAGACATGGCGAGAGAGAGAGAGACATGGCGAGAGAGAGAGAGAGAGAGAGAGAGCCATCATTTTTAGAATACACTTAGCAAATGATATATATAAGAAGATTGGTTGCTATGGGTAACACCTAATTTTTTTTTCAGACTTCATTGAAATTATTATTTATTTCAATTTGAAAGAATAATTACCATTTAAGGGAGATAAAAAAATGGTTATGTAAATTGTGTGTGTATACAATCAGAGATAAGCTAGAGTTTATGTGATACAGAACTGTACACAGACTTATGACAAGAGAATGAGCTGGTGTGACAAGTATGTGGGATGAGGCACTAAGCACATTGTCATTAAACATGACAAGGTGGATAAGACATCCTTGCTACAGATATGTGATAAGGCATGGGAGAATTGTCTTGTTAGGATTGTGTCAAGCGAGACTAATAAACAATGAGCAACCCTGGATCATAGACAGACTACTAGCTTGATAACAAGCTTATCAGGCAGTTACAATTTATTTTAAATGCATTGGGTGGCAATGCTTATTTCTCTAATTATCCTTGGAGTCTGCAGATCCTTGACTCAAACTAGAATGTAAAATCAAACATCTAAAACAAACTTATTTAAGTCTAAAGCTGGCCATACGCTAGAGCGACCATTGCTTAGATCATCCAATTACCGGGAGGTCACACCATTAGTCGCTTAGCGTGCACAGATTTTTTCTCTTTCTTTAATAAAATGCATGGGTCAAGTAATAATACCACTGTTCTATGCATGTTTAACAGAAAGGAAGGGGCACTGCGTAATGTCTTGGTTATAGTTGGGATCAATACACAACAATCATGAAAGTATCCCAAATCACATAAGGTAAACAGTTATAGTCCTGTATGTGTAATGATGGTGGTACAGAACACTTGTTAAAATATAGATTTTAAGCAAAACAAGCACTTGCACAGCATATAGAACAAGCGACAATATAATAAAACAGAATTCAGCCTAATGCTCCTGCAAATGTATTTAATCTGCATCAGTGGAACTATGTCAACAAGTGTTAAATTCTCTCACTGTTACAGGAAAACACACCCATTAGCAAACAAAACGTTCTCATGTATACTGCTCTGCCAACAGGAGATCATTAAGAACCATCATCATCGGAGAGGTTTCAGAAGAAAATATGTGCTGTATCTGTACTGCAAGAGCACACAGCCCATTCCTCCATTCATCAGAAGAACGTCCTTAATCATCATCCCCATTTCATATACTCTGACCTGAAAAAGAAGTTACCCATTACATAAGATGCCCAGGGGAAGCTTTTATGTATTCAGATTATCCTTTCTTCCAGTCTAAAGGTGCCCATCCACTAGAGCGATTATCGGCCCGATCGCGCAATTATCGGGTGATTGGGCAAATAAGCGTTCTAGTGGATGGCCAAGATGAATTTTTCAAACGCCAAATAAACGCACCAGAAACACTCTGGTACGATTATTTGGTTGTTTGACATGTTTATTTTTATTTTAAGGGAGCCAATCAGCGAGCTGAATAACTCCCTATCACTGCAAAAGACCCTGCTCCATATCTGTGTACAAAAGCTGCTCTGTCAGTGGTATCCAAGGATTTGTCATTTAAAATACTAAACAGATCTGCTGTGTTTTTTTGTTTGTTTTTTTTTTTGTTTTTTTAAACTCAACGCAGGGGGAAAAAGTAAACGTAAAATTATTTACAGAGAAAAGCATAGCAGGATCAGCAGTGATTACAAATATAAATCCTAGTGTTTCTCGTTTTTTTCTTCTTGTTTAATACTTTGTAAGTTCTTTCAGCAAGCTCCTCCCCCTTCCATTGTACCATGCAGAACCTTTTAATCCTCACATGAATGTCAGGATAAACGCAAGGCTGCCAAGAACACAGGCCCTGATCCAAATAGGTAAACATCACAGTATAGCAGGTAACAGGGACAAAATGAGAGGAAAACAGAACTGGCTTTGAGTCTCATGATAACCATGCAACACTAAGAAACACTTTGCATAAAAATGAATATGTGATTGTTCTAACTTATTTGTTTTCAAATGTGAAAAGCTTAAAACAATGTACAGAGACTTGCATTATGTTATAATTACGAGATAATAAATAGAATTCTACTTCGGTGAAAAGCAGCATGTTAATGTGTGTGCGCGGGTGTGTGTGTGTGTGTGTGTGAGAGAGGGTGTGTGTGTTTCTTGGTTTTCTATTTTTCTCCTCAATGTCATTCGTTTTTGCTGCATACTTGACAAATATGCATCAGAAGAACTAGAAGTGGAAAAAGATGCAGGCAAATAGGAGAATTGTTATGATGCAATGAGTTAGACTGTGCAACATGAAACTGAAGGAGAAATAGTCTTGCTACCTAGTAGAGCAGTAATATTTAAGTTTAGGTCGTACTGAGGTAGTCAGCAGAAGACAGCCTATAAATAAACCAGGGCCATATCTGAGGCTCTAGACAATACAGTGAACAATACCAACTACTCCACCAATTCCAACAATAAATGGAAAAGGTATTCATTATTTCTCTTGTAATCAATTATGTTCTTAAATTAGGAAAATAAATACAATTATTAAAGAAAGAGAGCAGCTATGTAATGGGATACTTAAAGAAAAAAAGTGTGTGAGGAGCTGTACAAGACGTACTGTCTTTTGTGTGACATGAGCATTTGAACAATTTTCATTTTAATTAACTTTTAGCCTGCAGGTATCCGTTTCCCTGCACTGCTGCAAGTTCTGATCCAGCTGCCGGGCAAATTCCTTCTATGAACCACAACTACAAGAGAGGCATCTGCAGGAAAATCACAGTATTACACGCCAAAGAACATAATAAAAAAAATCATAAAAAGAACCTAAAAACAGACTGCCGCAATTTGATCTTTACAGATCTTAAATCACAATCAAATGAAATAACACCCCACAGAGGTTACAAATAACTTGTTGCAGAACAGGCTAAAAAGCTACAGAAACATGGAGATCCCCATATTTAAATGCCAGACAAGACAGATCAGAGAAAGAACAGAGGCCATGAAGTAGAGGAGAAATGATTGAGAGATATGAAAGCACATCATTACTAAAAACACAGAAAATGCTCTTATAACTGCAATATTATAAAGAAAAAGTGTACCCATTTATAACCAGTACCACAGCTATAACCTAAAGCCTCCACAGAAATCTTAATGTATTCTGCCTCTTACCCCTGATATGAGCAAGGATAAGTAAAAAGAGAATAACTAACAAACAATTCTGTACATCAGGGGTTGTCATCCAGGTGCATGCAAACCTGTCTGGTGGTAGCACTTTATTCTAACCAGTGGGGGAAGTGGAAATTCAGAAGTGGCGGTATTGGCATTTAGAAGTAAGAGAAGTGAATGGAGATTTATAGCTTCTCCATGAAATCAGGGGGAGAAGTGACGGTATGGCATTCCATGACCCATGAGCATTACCAGATGCCAAAGGCTATATATAAAAAACAATCTGAATAATACAACATTAAAACACTGATCAGCTTGCCCGGTTAGTAAACAGATAATGGGTGCTCTTGTATTCATTGAATATATAATTGATATAATTTAATAGACCCACAGGTTATTTTATTTACCAAAGCATCTAAATACTTATACCGTATGCGAGTTAAAAGGCATGGCTCTAAGTAAGGGGGTATACAGGGGAATGCCATACACTCACTTCTCCCCCTTTCATTAAAAGGTTATACATCTCCATTCACTTCCATCATTTCTATATTTTCATACCACCACTTTTAAATATCCACTTGGCCAGTGGTTAAAGATAATAAAAATACACTGTTCTCTTGTAGTTATATCTATTTTTACTAAGAGTAGGATTTAGAAAAATATGACACCTCTTTGGTCATTGCTGAAGCAATTCTGATACTTCTTAAAGCATAGTCAAGGTTCAGCTACACTGCATTGCAAAAAATATGATACACATCTATGCTTGAACTGTACTTACTTCAATGTTTGTAGTATGGGCAGGACAACTATAGTAAGCATGAACTATACCGTCTAATGAATCATTTTGCTCCTGCAGTGCTGTAGATAAGCAGATATAGCTAAACATGGGCCGGCTATGGAGGCAATGCACGGAAAACCCCATTAGCATATATCTGAGCAAATGATGTGGGTGAATCAGCTCTCATAGTACAGTACAGACATGAGCTTTCATGTACAGTAGTATCCACACGTTGGCGTGTGCTATAAAAAGCCCCTGGGCTGGCTTGTGTCCATGGCATCAGCTTTCTCCATAGATCCTCGCACTGTTTTTGTCTTGCACGGAACAATCTAAAATTAGATCTATGAAAGCTACACTCCAATCCAGCTCAACCTTTTCTTCTAGGCAGAAAACAAAATATCCTGTCTAAGGAAGGAAGCTTTAATCACCAAAAAACACTTTCACAAATTGTACAGCCACTTTCTTATGTAAATAATATTTATCATGGACACCCCACATACATGATGCGTCTCCTTCAGAGGTATTCTCTTACAATTCCACTGTCCAAGGGCATTGAACAGCATAGAGGAATTCCTTCAATAAGGATACCCTGGAGAATAGAAAAGCATAATGGAAAAGCTGCCTGGTGACAGGAGATTGGAAAAGCCCCTCAAAACCTCAGAGCAACATGACAAGATGTTTCCTGTAGATCCGCAGAGAACATGCATAAATCTCACACGCAGAAATACAGCCAGTGCTTCTTCTAATGTTGTGCTAGAGCACATTGATATCTTCCACCTATTCCAGAAGCTTATTAACCAGACAATTTATTTCAGAATTTGGGGTTGTGTCTTACCAGACTGCACAATTTAAAGAAAAACCAAATCAGCCACAATCAACCAGCATCATCCAAGCAAACAAACCCAACATAACTAGACTGAACAAACTAAAAACAAAATCCAAAAGGTAAACTAAAGCTGGGTACACACATTACCATATATATATGTTTTCCAGACAGGGTATAATACAATTGGTCCATCTACTATAATATATGTTTTTATACACAAGTACGCCGGGCATGATATAAACATAGAAAGTGACGACAGATAAAAGCCACATGGCCCATCCAGTCTGCCCATAAACTCTTTTTATCCAATATTTTTTATTTATTATTTTATTGATTATACAGCATGCTTAGATTCATGATTTATATAATAATTATTTTCTCTCTTAATTACATTTTGCATCAAGGTATTTTGGTTATACACGTATTATATTCTTGGATTAGTTTTCTTTCTAATATTACTCTTACTTTTGTTCAAGTCCAAAGTCACTTTAGAAGGATAATCCCCTCCAGAAGTTCTGAGGATTTTCCATTGGCTCACACACTATGTGTGTGCACTCATTGATCCTTCACTTGTACCGCCGCCAGACCCTTTAAAACACCTGTCTCTGCTGATACCCAGCTTTAGCCTTTGAAAAAACTTACAGCAAAATTTGCGTTGTGTTTCTGCTACCGTTCCTTTTCCAATATACTTTGTATATATTCTGTGTATCACCACCTCTCCACCATACAGGCACTTATATTAGCACATTGGGCAACAGCACCATCAGCTACCACCTGCAACTAACTCTGACTAACATTTGTTCAGTGTCTGTTTCAAGTAAAAGGGTTTCAATAAAGACAACATGTATCTATCGCTTTTACTGTAGCACTATTAGATATCAAGAACCATGAACCCGACTCACAGCTAGGCTTTAGGTTCTTAATTACAAGTAGTAGCAAGGCGACTCCCCCGACACGCCCCGTCTGGCGGCTAATCTTCTTATCTTTGTTCTTAAGTTTTCCCAGCACGCCTCTTCCTTCTTAAGTCACTAGGAACCAAAAATAAATAGGTTCGGAAAGGTGATTCAGAGACGCCCCGTTCTTAAGTCCTACATAAATTACGTATATTAAGGCACTACGCATGCGCATATCCCTTCCTGAATTTACACACCTAAAAGGTAGCATTTTATCTGTGAATCAGATCCCATGTTACCAAATCCAGTACACGGTGAATTTAAAATATCCAAAGTGTAAAGATGTACTTTGGGACAGGAGAACACCTCCTATGCATTTGCCAGAAGGTTAGTGGGTATAATAGCTAGAGGTCATCACTGATCGTTGGTGAATCGGATTCATTTTTAGTACTATAACTGCGTGCAACATGTTAACCACATAATATATTCTTCTTATACAAGTCACTGATATTAAATAGCCCAATCTGAGCCATTTACTCCACGATTAAATCCCTGTAATCAGGTGATCGTTATTTATACAATTTTTAGAACTGAAGTTTTTGCCATCAGGCTTAAGAACATCATTGTTTTGTATTTTGCGGGGGATTTTTTTGGGAGCTGAGCCGTTATTTTTATTCACTTTTTTTTTTATCACTGACAATTCTTTCAGCTTTTTCAATATTTCTCTTTTTTAATCATAAGATTGGTTTCATTATATTAATATCATCCATTCACGGGGAGGTGATAAAGAATAAAGGCGTAACCTTTCAGACATCCCTTTCTTTGTTTTTGTGATCTGCAGCTCTTGCA
>WWET01000649.1:307648-323665 GCA_011038615.1 Limnodynastes dumerilii | reverse complement strand
CATACACATACATACACACACACACATACATACATACATACATACATACATAACACCTAGACTGTGCTGTCAGCTGAGCAGAGCAGTAAACAAGATGTCCCCTGCTATCTATTAGTAGCACACAGCAGTGACTGTGTCTAGAACAAGACTGACCTGCATGGCACCGAGCTGACATACATAACACCTAGACTGTGCTGTCAGCTGGATGGAGCAGTAAACAAGATGTCCCCTGCTATCTATTAGTAGCACACAGCAGTGACTGTGTCTAGAACAAGACTGACCTGCATGGAATATCACCGAGCTGTTTCGGTATCCTGAAGGCAGGCGCAGATTTCGGAGCAGTCCGCTTGCTGTCAGCCGCACACGCATATTGGATAAGGAGAATTTGGGCGACCATAACATGTCTTCAGCAAACGTGGAGGGATATCCAGCAGGAAGATGCCTCCATGTACTACCACGCTATATTTTTAGCTCACTACCAATGATCCCGGGCCAGGCAGCAAGAGAGGAAAAAGCAATTTAAAAAGGCAGCTCATTCCATCACCTTGACTGCCAGCAGCACACATAACAAATCCCAGCGAGCAGAAATCCACTATGCAAATCTGGACGACAGCACTCCCCCAACCAGATGTTGCAGAAACAAAGCTTGCCCTAGAATGAGACCTCCTCCCAGAGCAGCCCCTGAATTACATCACACTATACCCATGCAGAACAATCTATAATGCAGGGAGAAGGCTGCTTCTAGACAGGGTGCACGGAAGATCAGGCACACACAGCAGCGGACGGACGGGATCCGCTGCAGCTGCTTTAATCCTGTAGGTGTAGCTGTAATTAGATGGAAGGCATGCAGCACCTAGACAACAGTAGTGTGGTAACAAGTGCACAGGGCTTTAATGTGACTTCTCAGCAGCAGCCGCAGCAGAGCTGGAGGAGGGGGCGGGAGTGCAGGGAACCAGTTTTCCTCAGATCAGTCGCCGCACTGCTCGGAGACGACTCACAAACGTCATTAAACAGAGAATGGAGGGAGGTGATGAAAGAACAGCGCAGCATCCAAACACCCATAGTCCAACCAGTGACAATGACTGAAATATTCCTGCAACCTGCCTTAATTTTAGTCTTAAGAGAAGAATAGAAGGAAGGACAAAATGGTGGCAACATGCCCCATGGGATTCTTCCTCTTACAGTATATGCATGACTGCATAGAAAACAACTTCTCTCTCAATGCCTTGTGCATAGCAGGAACACAAATACTAATGAAATAAGAGTTTATTCACGGATTGGTTTTCAACATTATAGATATATTTAAATCTTGTTTTGTAGAATTTTTTTTCTGCATTAAAATAACACAAATAATAACACCTCCAGGTAATAGTTTATAAGCATAAAAAATAGCCAAAACATGTAAACCTTGTGAATTTAGGAAGTGCCAATATTGGCCTCTTATCTTCAAAGAAATTATAAAAGGGAATTTCACATGATAGCACCGAACAGTTACTTTGTATTAACCCAACACCATTCCATAAACTAAGCACTCAACAAAAACTTAAATAAAAACGGAATAGAAACAGAAATCTAATATTGTTAGCCCTTTTAGATCATGTAAACAAAAGAGGGTGGGGGGGGTAATAGCCAGAAACATATTAATTGTATCGAAAAAGCCAGAAACCATATTGTGTATGGGAAAAGCCGGAAACCATATTAAATGTATGGGAAAAACCGGAAACCATCGCTTTTTAAATATGATTAATATGGTTTCCGGCTTTTCCCATACATTTAATAGGGTTTCCGGCTTTTTGTGTCTGTAGTGTATATCTGGGCTTTTGTGTGAATTCAGTGTGTATGTGGCAAAGTGTGTGTGTATCGGACATTTGTGGGACTTGTTCTATGTTTTTAATAGGGTTTTCAGCTTTTCATATACATTTAATATGGTTTCCATATTTTCCCATACTCTTAATATGGTTTCCGGCTTTTTGCGTCGCTAGTGTTTATCTGGGTATTTTTTGTGTGAATTCAGTGTGTATGTGTGTATGTATATGGATTTTGTGGGACTTTTACATTACATTCAATATGATTTCCGGCTTATACCCTTTTCCGGAGAAAAAGCAACATGAAATTGTTAAAAATAAATAAATATATAAACCCAGTTTCTTTCAAATCTAAATCGATCCCATTTATTGTTACACAGTTGTCATAGGTAGTGTATTCATAGTGCTATACACCTCTTTCAGGACAATACAATTGCAGGGCTTTGCATACTATGCAATACATCACTTCAAGCATGCTTGACCACACTTAAACCCCTTTCACACCGCCGCCAAAAACCCGGGTATCTGGTGGCGGTGTGAAACGTCCACTTCCGGTCGACCCTGGTCTTTGACCGGGCAGAAAAGAAGGGTTATTCCCGGGTCCTACCCGGGAAGGGTGGCAGTGTGAAAGCGCCAGGGTTGTTTTCAACCCGGGTCTTTTATATTGCCTCCAGTTTGGTTCAGATTTGGTTACTGTTGCTATGACAACAGTAAACAAATTGTTTTTACCGACGGAAAGTAAAAAAAAAACATTTTACAAGTATAGGGCATGCTGATGCTTGTATTTCTACAATCATCAGCATGCCCAAGGATGGCAGGGCATGCTAGCGCTTGGAGAACCACAAGTGCTAGCATGCCCTGTCATGCGTTACAGCAAAACACAAATGATTACCCCTCCTAGCTACAAAATAAAATATAGGGCCAGCCCCCTACCAAAAAAAAAAGAAAAAAGACTTAACATTTAATGCCCCCCCTATAAATAAACAATCAATATTTAACACCTCAAATAACAAAAAAAAAAAAAATTACCACGAATTATAAAATAAAAAAATAGCATAAAAATAAATCATAAAAAGCAGTACTTACCATCTTGAATAGGATCCCATCTTCCAAGCTTTGAATCCGTGGGGGAGGTGTTTGAAAAATACTGACAGCTCTGACACATTGGTGTGTATTTATACCCTTGGGCAGCCTGTGAGATCCCGTTTCCATGGTGACCAAACATTATTTGGTCACCATGGAAACAGGATTTCACAGCCTGCCAAAGGGTATAAATACACCCCAATGACAGCAGAGCTGTCATTAGCATCGGGATATCCTGCGGTGCAGGACATGAGTTACGTCGCTCCAATATGGTTTTTTATTTTTCAAAGACTTCCCCCAAGGATTAAAAGTTTGGAAGATGGGAAGTCCTTTTTTAATGGTAGGGGGCCGGCCCTAAATTTTATTTTGTAGCTAGGAGGGGTAATCATTTGTGTTTTGTTATAACGCATGACAGGGCATGCTAGCACTTGTGGTTCTCCAAGCGCTAGCATGCCCTGCCATCCTTGGGCATGCTGATGATTGTAGCACTACAAGCATCAACATGCCCTGCACTAAAAGCCACTAAAACCCGGGAAATTCATTGCCGGTGTGAAAGGGGCAGACCCTGGAATTTTCCAGGTTTTTGGGCGCTTAAAAGTGTCTTTTTTTTTTTACCCGACATTTCTTCCCAGAAAAACCTGGGTTGAAAATACCAGGTTTTTCGGCATTGGCGGTGTGAAAGGGGTATTAAATAAGGTTTGAAAAACAAAACCTAGCAATTACTACAGTATGTATGGTGCACACCCTGCCTCAGAATACAAGCCAGACAGAAATCCTTAGGATAAATACAAGTATGGGAGGTGCATGTCCTGTGAATTAAAAATTAATTGGTGTATTGTTACATACTATTACATTGATAATTACAGAACAATGTATTTTAAGAATCAAGTATGCTGTATTGTATAATAGCAATGCTTTGCTCTGATATATGATATTAATAAAGTTAAAGGTGGTTAGGTATTCCTGCAGTATATATGGTTTTCCCACAGGTGTAAACCTTGTATCGAAAAGGTTAGTTAAACTCAGAGCAACAATGGAGGAGTGTAGTGAGCGACGTATTCCCTTCAGGGGCTAAAATCTAAATTTAGAGAACAATTGACAAACCATATTTCTAACCCACCCTAGTTCCCATCCCACAATAACACAAAGCCAAGCATGAGCAAGGTAAGCTGCATGTAAACAGAGACTTCTGTAAAAACAATGTGAAGTACAACAGCAGCACAATTTACAAGCGACACTTTTATATAACTACAAAAAATACACAAAATATAAAACAGGCTAATAGGGGTTCACATTCACATGGTAATTACCTGCACAAGGAGTCAATAAAATATGTAACAACTTGAATGCATAATGTCATACTAAACCTAGATTATCTGTTTACAATTTAAGGAAACCGAATAAAGTGATCTGCAAGTTGCCGTGTAATCACATCTATTTGAACCAGACCAAGTTCAATGACTGTAATCACACAATCAAATGTAACTTATCACTAACCCCAATTTGTAATGTGTACCAGCAAACTTTTAGTTGTTTAGAGTAAATTATTTTAATTTGGGTAGGGTAGCTTTAAAACAGTGTATACCTTAAATTTCAGAAAGCAGATGGGATTAGAGGACTGATTCAGAGTTTGAAGAAGAGAGGAAAACTAAATTAATATTAACTTGTTTAATTCAAAGGCACCTGAACCCATGTGCAGAAGTACTCCTGTGATCTCCACCACATGCCTGTCATGCCCCTGATTTCCTGTGCAGAACATGCATTCCACATTGGATTCCTGTACATTGCTAGTAATAAACTTTACTATATTAGGATATTCATTACTGCAGCCCGCACACCACCTCTGCATTGTCACACCATTACACACTGTTTACCATCAGCACCCTTTTTTTTTCCCATTGTACAATGGTTCACACCAGCATCTCATTACAGTGTTTTTTTGCCTACACTTCACCACAGTTCTCCCTCTGCAAATTATTTTTCCCTCCAGCAATCCACACACACACACAATCATATAATATTACATATAGTCCTGTGTCATGAACTCTCTCCTGCACAGGCTACACCACTCCTGTCTGCGCCTGTACAGTATATCACTGTGCACCATTCCATCTGTCAGTACACACCATCACTACTAGACCTCAACTTTTACTACATTGATGGGTCTTCTGTTATTTCATTCTAATAAGACTATCTAAACGGCCTCTTCAACAAGTGTAATTTTAGCACCTCCTTAATCAAGCATATAATTTAAAAACACATCGATTCTAGCCCTTGTTATAAAGGGGTCTATTTACAAACATCATTTGAATGCAATAATTTTAATGAATTTTACACTCCGTTCCAGGCGTAAGACTAACGCCAGGCCGTTAAGTGTAAGTATTCCAGCGATGTCCCCATATACCCCACTTTTCCTCCCCCTAATAGCTGTTATTTGGGGAGGAAAAGAGGGGTTTGTATGGGGAGACAACCGGAATACATAAATATAATCACATAGTAAAAAAAAATAGAACTAAAGTAGTAAATGGTAAAAACTCTCCTGTCTGGGCGACCCGTCAGACTGCAGGAGTCCAAGAAATTGAAATTGAAAGTCCCGCATGTGTAGCACTGACCCAGCAGATCATTGTGGGACCTCACAAGAGAGGTATTTGTAAATACTGTGAACGAAGCTGAATATAAATAGACCCCAATGACCATTTTTTTTTTTTTTACAGCCATTTAAAGAATTCAGGCCCTGTAACAGCTCTTACATTACTTGTCTCCTGGCAACAGGCGTACCTACACAAGCTTTTATTATCTTCTTACTCAGATTACCAAAACAACAAAGTTAGGTAGGGTACACACTGATTTCTGATTTCTGCCGATTATTGTGCAAATAACATGATATATGACAGTTTAAACTGATATCTTACCAGTGTGTGCTGCCCAACAATGCTCCAGAATCATTTCAAACAGTCTCTGATCGTTTGATTCGATTTTTGAGAGCTCCTAGTATGTCAGATCAATGATACGCTATGTCTTTCACAGATGTGGGTCCCCAGAAAGAACGGCCCTATTTCGATCTGGCTGGGATTTCGATTACTTATGACTCGATGAGGCATAGAAACCGATCCACGGAGTACGAAACATGGTACTCCGAAATGTAAGGCTCAAAACTACCCCAACCCTTCCCCTAATTGTAACCCTAACCTTCCCATCCCCGCAGCCTGACCCTAAACCCCCATCTCTCGCAGCCTGACCCAAACCCTCCCTCCCCTGCAGCCTGGCCCTAACCTTGGAGAGGTTACTCACCTTTCCCGTGGTCCGGGTCCTGCGGTAGCGGCGGCGTTTCCGAAAAGCAATTGGTGAGTATGCCAATCGGCATACTCACCCATTAAAAAAAAATAATAATTTTTTAAATGGAGGGGTATTCGAAATAGGGACATCCAAAACGGAACTTTCGGATGTCCCTTTTTTGTGGAAATCCCTCATTCTATGTGGGGACTGCAACCGGTCTTTCACAGGATAGTAGCAGAATCGCATTTCAGTGTGTACTCTACAACATTGTGTACATAGTCGCTTACTATAACATGGCTCGTTATTGTTCCTACTTAGTGTGTACCCTGCTATACGGTCTGAAAATTATAGGCTTTGGGGGGGATCCAAGAGAACTCGGCCGCTGCAGTTAAACTATGGCTAGTGGATGCGAAGATCAGATAGCAGATCGCTTGGAGTTGCCAATTCCCTATGTGCAAGGGGAGATCACTACCCTTGCATGTACAGACTTCTGAATGCAGAACCTTAAATTGTATGCACTTGCTCTATGGAAAACGTGGCCAGTGCATATATAATCTCACACATGTACCGTACACACTATACACATGGCGGGTCATCCTGCCCGCCATCACAATGGCTTCCCAGCACAGAAGCTTGAATCCTCAGGATACTGATGGATGATGAAGTTTGAAGCATATGCATGCGTTGTACTGGAATGCAGAAGTTTTTCCTCAGGCAGTGTGGAAAACGCACACACTTATTTCTGGATCCAGTCTTTTCTCCTGTCAGCTGATCTGATTTAGTGAATGACTGCAGAAGACTACATAAATCAGCACACTTGTTTTTACTCTTCCTTTATGCATTGTTTATTCTGTGGTATAGGAGAAGTACCATTCCTTAATTTCTGAAGATACGTTTTTATAACTACAGGTGCCTATGAGGATCACTTCTTCTCACTGGTCTCTGAAATAGTAGCCAGTGACTTGCTGTAGCAGTGATGCAGCCCCCTGATCTTCTAGTAAATATCTCTATCCAAATCTCTCCTTGCTGCAGCTTGACTCAGCTGCACTACAGTATATTAAAAGACCCACAGCACTGGAGGGAGAGGGAGGAGAGATATATGTACACACATATACACAGAGCTATCGCAGGCTGTATTTGACATTTATGTATAACTACCTATAAAATGTGTTATTTATATTTTGTTATGTAGTTTGTAATTTTTTATTTCTCTATACAGCACCATAGTGTTTTGGCAAAAAAAAAAAAAAGTAACAGATACATTAAATTGTTGGCAGATATTGGTACTGTGCAACTACCTTAATAAATACCACTAATGCTGATGTACTTGTTGCTGTGTCGCCAGTTCAGTGACAACTTAGTGCTGAATGTGTATTCTGTTCCTTATATGAGCTACTAAAGCTGCAAGGCATCGTTTTTTTTTATTTCAAAATATCATTGATAGAATTATGAAATTACAATGGAATACCTATGTAAAATAATGTAAATAAAATCATAAAATATCTTTACAAATTTTACATAAGTGTTAGCAGGTTTTTAGAATAGCATCATGAATTAGCAACAATGTCTAAAATCCAATATATTATTAGTTCCTTTTTTATAGAACACTTGGTAATAACTCTGAACATATGCAATTGTTAGAATATCAATAATAAATTAATCTATTTAAGCCTTATGTGACAAAAAACTATATATTTATATGTTTTATAAAAGTTGCATTAGACAGTACCATCAAAAGTTCCTTTAAACAAGTTTTCCCAGGAACTACTGTGAGCCTGCTTGTCATCAAGTTATATTCCCCAGTTCATCAAATGGATTCCAACCAACTTGTGGCAAAGCTGCCCCACTGGTATAACTAAGAGTCTGGTGTTTCAGTTGTGCCTTCCTGGTCCCCAGAAATGACAATGAGACTGCACGCGTTATTACACATATGTGCTGAAGTGACCCTAAAGTTGTTCTTTTGGAAACACAGCAGGGATTTTGAGGGTAGTGGAAGCACCATTGGAGTGGGGGCACCCCCTATTTCTATACAGTTAGCCATGCAGCATTTTGTATAACCTCACAATACATGATAAGTTTACATGTTTCCACAAAGTTGCTCTTAATAATGAATAATTAGATGAAATGAAACACTTACTTACTGAACACATCGCTGCCTTCCCATTGCATACGCACATTATGTGAATATGCATTTTATATACACACACAAACATGTGTTGTGTTTTCCACTAACAAAACATGAGATCATTTTAAGAAGTTGCTGTTATAATGACAAGGACATGTTTTCATACCTCCATTAACCACTTTATGTTCTACCCGCTTTGGTAAGCGTAACGATGACCCTGTTGTTTTTGGAAGACCTTGGTTTAAAATGGGGCTCTTCTTTGTGCCTAACAAAAGATGAAATAAACAGAATATACTTTTACTACTATTAAAAACAACAAAAAAAAGATACATTAACTTATGACTTAACCTCCTTGTATTTTGTTTTGTCTATTCTTGTACATTTGATCTAGGACTAAGGACTAGGCCTTATCTGTGTGGAGTTAGTATGTTCTCCCCGTGTCTGCGTGGGATTCCTCCAGGTGCTCCAGTTTCCTCCCACATGCCAAAAATATGCTGGTAGGTTAATTGGCTGCTGAATAAATTAACCCTCATTTGTGTGTATGTCTGTGTTAGGGAACTTAGTATGTAGCTCCAATGGAGCAGGGACTGATGTGAATGTGAAATATTCTCTGTAAAGTGCTACGTAATCTGATAGTGCTATATAAAAACCTGTTAATAATAAATGAATCCTGCTTAAAATATTATACATGACAGGCACGGTACTTATGTACCCCAGCTGGATTTTATTGAGGAAATCACATTTCAGGTGGGGTGCTAAAAAAAGGAATCATTAGGACAGTGCAGAACAAAGAACATTTGGAATTGGACAACACAAGAAGTCTAGGTTGTTATTTACATTTCCCTCCAAATGTCAGTGTGTTAATTCCTTTAAGATGACAAAAAAAAAGTACCTCAAAAATGCAAACCAGTATGATAGAATACGGAACTCAAATCTGAAGACCAACAAATCAACCCACCTCTAATAAAAAAATATCAATAAAATATTTAGAATATCAGCCAAAATTTTAGGAAACAGTTAAATGTTTTTAAAATTCAAGACTGTAAGTAACCAACACCACAACAATTTCACAAACCAGTTCAGTTGCACTGTTAAGCAAGGGATTGATCTAGCAGTTACCCTCTTGTTCTTTTATTGTAAGACCTGTTTCTATGGAGAACATAGTAGCTAATTATTACTAGATGAAAATAATGACATACTGTGTGACCATCACTTTGGAAACAGACACATACTGGAGAAGTCAAAGCATGCACAAGATGGCTAATTTCTAGCAGAGCACTAACTAGAAAACACATTTATATTTCAGCTCCTCAGGTGTAAGCATTCTGGAGCTCCTTCTAGGTGCTCACATTTTAATTAGTAAAATTATTTTGCAGATGGTATCCAGTTGTTATTTGAACAGTCAAAGTGTGTGTGTGAGTGTGTGTGTGTGTGTGTGTGTGTGTGTATATATTAACACACACAGAAGTTTATTAATATATAAACTTCTGAATTTTTTTATAAGCTGTCTGCATTACATAAAGATTACAGTTTACAAATACTAACATAACATTCAGATGTCGACAGTTTGACCCGTCCACATTTTGATCACAAACAAGTGTCAAGACTACATATAACAATTACCTCACTTCTTCTAAAGCTGTAACAATCATTTTCTCACACCTAGAAACCTGCAGTATGTATTCCATTAAAAAACAAACAAACAAAAAAACACATTCCTCCCTTCTCAAAATATAGACTAGATTATACATTCAAAAATATTTATACCATTTTGTTCTTAATCCAATTTCTATGGTAAAAAATATGAAAACAAGATTACATCAAGCTGCGTAAAAGGGTATTATGTTATTTCAGGGTGTTGGCAGCAACAATTACCCACTTAGCTAATTGCGATGAAACATTCTCTGGTTTTAAAGTGGAAATTATCAATAAAACAGTAACGCCCAAAATGTTACACTTCTGTTCTGCGTATGTATTATAATAGCTTAACAATTATATAGGCAGAACTAAAAGTTTTTGTTTACCACTGAAGAGCTAAAAGACCCCTGGATGGTGAGCTTTATCAATAGATTTGCACAGTTATTAACATGCTGAGCATTTAAGAGCCAGGTTTAAGAAACGCAACACATTATACCTACATGTCTGGGTAACTTTTAGAGACTGGGATCTGGTTCTTGAAAATGTGCCTTTTGAACTTCCAACGATACCATTTTGTCTAGAACACAGTCCAGGGCCTTCATCAGCTTTAGTACTGCTTGTGGCAGTTGTATCTGTTGTACCTGTGAACAATAAAAGTTTAGATATCTCAACATTTTTATACTCCCTCTACAATTGGGAAAACTGGAAATGAACTTATGTGCACAAAATTGTGGAGAGTCCATTAATCTGTCTTTTCATAGACAATCTCGCGTTATTCAGGCACCTGTTGCAAGCATTATAGAATAAATGCGAATACACAAATGCCTATTAACAAATGATATATTTAAGTTTTAGGCAATCAGCAACATGCAGTGTTTGGATACACTGGCCCATGAATTTAAATCACAGCAAAGGGATGGCTATGGCCTTCAGAAACTGCATTATTTCAGCTGGGATGGTGAAGTTTGAATGTCTCTAATTATTCCCAGTCAGCTTTGATGCAACTCCGCACCCAGAATTACTTCCAGACAGCACCAACAAAATTGCTCTGCATTTACCAGCTTAGTACTCAAAGCCTCCTCTGTGTCCTCTCTGTTTGTGAGCAATTTTATAGGGTATAGGGACCTTTGTAAAAATGTAAAGAAATGAATCACCACCAAGGAATCCAATGCAAAAGCAATTCACTTATAACTTCACATTAGTTCAATGAACAATAACTGAAAAAGGATGAGGCAGGATAATCTTTATAATACACCCTCAGAAAAAAAAAATTAACCAGTTTTCTATCCATACTCTAATGGAAGGAGACAGGGCCTGTTACCAGGACTTGTTATCACTTTGGTGCTACATTACATTACAGGTCCATTAGACAAAGCCCCAAGCAACAGCGGCATTTCATGCAGAGAGTGTGTGTGTGTATTGATATATTGCTCGCTGCATTGTACAAAGTAGGATTAGATCCATGCTGTAAGGTAAATGGAAACTGAATATGTGATCATACATTCAATAACTGCAATAGACAATGTTAATTCTATTGCATTCACTTTTTGGTCTTTCTGACTGTGTACAGAATAAGTGTGTGCAAGCATGTAGATTAGAGCTAAACAGTCTTTTGGATGGGAGAGGGAGTGTTTATGGGGTGAGGCCGGGATATTATATTATTTAACAATATAGGGATAAGGGAATGCTGATTGCAATATGTTCCAGCGGGGATTAACATATCATTTAATAACCATTTACGTCTACTGCTGTTGCAATAATCTGCTTCCTTTAAATCTGTATTTTAGAATGAAAGGAAAAGAGAGGGGGAAAAAAAAAAACATACTGCGAAAGTGTGATGTCTGCCAGCACTAACATTTAAGGTAAAAGAGCAAAGATAAAAAGGGGATTGGTCCCGATCACCTCTCTGCTTATCCTGGGGGCTGCACATTTAGGGTGGAAAGTAATCAGTGCTTTAAGAGCAGTTGGCAGGACACTTTAAGATAAAAGGAACAAGGAAAGTCGGTACCGGGTATGTCGGTCACATGATCGAGATAAAAATTTTGCTACAAAGCCCATTTTGTACATGGATACAGAAGCCATCTGTCTGAAATTTCATTGGAAAAATGGAAACAATAGGAACATTTATACGTTATCCAATTCTTCCCTTTACCAGTGAAGCTGCAGCATAAGCAGAGCTTCTACTTAACCAGCCAGCACAATTGTCAGATCTACAGAGAATCCAAGAGGGCAGTCAATTCATATAAAAAGCAAAAGATAAGTGCAAGGGCTATACCACATATGTATCTGTTTAGAAAGCTGAGGGAAAACACCATATATAAACACAGCACACGTCAGCATCCCGTGAAAAGAAATATACTGTGACTGATCATGTTCACACGTAACAAGAAAAGAAGGCAAGCATGCAGTGCTGCGTGTCATTGTACTTCAAAGGGATCTAGAACATTGCTGCTGTTTTAGGTCAAGATTTCAATTATCCGTCTCAAATTACTATATGATAGATTGCCATTGTCTGAAAAAGTACATATTTTAAAATGATATAAAATTAGCTTTTTGAGACAAACTAAAAACCTTTACTGCAACTTTAATGCAATGGCATTTCTATTGTGTGTTACATTAAGGTATTAAAGGTATGTTTCAGTGTGTTTTCTCGTATAGAACATAAAGCTTTGTTTATACAAAACATCTTCCAAATCCCCATTTATTAGAGTATCTTAATGGGATTCTTTTTTAATACACAATTGAGACTAAACATTGACTAAGAAGCAATAAAACACTATTTGGACGGAAACTGTATAGGCAGCAATGTTCTATATCACAACATTTACACATACAGACAAGTGTAAGTGAAGTGCCCAACCATTATCTGTGCCAAAGGTGAACACTGTACTTACACCTGGTACTCAGAGTGCTTTTATCACTGTGTGTACTGCACACAGAAGACACACTAGGAGTCCTCTGGAGGGTAGGCCCCTTGCATGGAATTCTTGTTCTAGGTACCGATCTTGTCCCAATCAGCGCTGAACCTTTTACAGTATTAATCTTTCTAATTGGAGATTTTAGATCACCCTCTGACAGAAAAAGAAAATTGGGAAAAAACAAAATAAAAAAAATTAAAAACGAATAACCCTCCATTTCACAAAGCTCACAAATTATGAAATAAAAAAAATATCACCAATATAGGTTATTAAATGGGTGTATTTGTAAATACATCAGTATCCACAAACTAGCGCTACTACAAATAATATCCAAGAAATATGCCCATGCATAGCCAAACGACTTGGGGAAAAGGTCTAAACCATCTAATACATACGTATATTTAGAGGAGCTTTAACAGTACAAACCACAGACATCATTTTCCCATAGGTGCTGCTAAGCCCATTGTGGAGTTTCAAGAATACAGGGTTTGATTCAGAATTAATACCAACAGGTGCATGCATAAGTCTCCTCTGTCCGTACAAGAACTTCCGAATTGGTACACAACCGACTGGTGCGTTCCAAGGCGGAAATCTTTATTTGCATGTGGGGCTGATCTTGTTCGCATGGTTAGTGGCATCCGGTAGGCAAATCATACTGTAAGGGCTTGCATTCTGTACGTTGGCCTTCCGCAACAAAGTTTTAAGGTACGGCTCTCTATGCAGAAGGCCGTTACACGTGTGAGGGGAGTAAAGGGGGTGTGGTTTTACCTTGCACATATGGAATTCAGGATTGACAATTCTGTACATAAGCCTCTGTTGTTGAGAATTTAGTCAGTTAGATCGTAAAAAAATTAATTAAATAAAAAAAGTGTCACAGAGGAGAGCATTATAAATGCGCAACACATCAATTCAAGGACCAGCATGGATAGGACAGTCCTGTGGCTTCTTTTAACCTCACACAAATGACTATTGATTTGTTCTAGTTACAAAAACAAAACAAAAAAACTTCTGCAAGTTGTCTATAGATGTCATACCTAAAGCACACCATCTGTAATCAAAGCATAAAGACGTTTTTATTGGACAGTTAAGGAAGAACGTTGTGAAGTTCTGAAAAGCCCACTCGCATTCGTGATGAATTTTGACATTTGAGTGTATCTTATTTAAACATTCTTTCCTATTGTATAATACAGAAGCCTGAATTCTGGGGAGAGCACACCACTCTTACTACTCTGCCTGTTTCTGACCGGGGTTTAAGCTATTCTTACAGCACGTGCAACATCCCCCATGAGTCTCCATAGTAGTGAGCATGCTTATGAACCCAACATACATTGAATAAACTATAGAAATAACTTTTTATAAAACAATACAAATATCTACTTAACTTAATAACATTGATTTTAATTAACTATATACATTTTGATTATATAAAACTTCTACATGTCCGCTCACACTGATGCAATACTGATAAACTTGGCAGGTGTGATTGTTTTAATATCATGACATTCCATTCACATTTAAAGACAGACGCAGTCCACGAGAAACTAGCTTAAAATCAATTAAAGGCCTGTGTGTTTAACTTATCGACTGAGATAGGTTAATAAACGTTGTCATGGAATATCAGCACACTCATTGGGCTGCACAGAACTAGCACTTTCGGCTGGATCCAGACCTAATTAAGTGCTTGAAATTAGTTACTCCTGGGCTAAACCAAGTTGATTGCAGGGGGAGTCATATTTAATCTGTCGCAAACAGTATTAGAGTTGAGGGCTGATGTTTCCTATCCCAAATCTAAATAACAGTGTAATAGTAAAGCTGGTCAGTATCTGTGTGCAGTAAGCAATTCAAAGATATATCCCTGCATGCAAAGAATACAATTAACTTGACTCCCCCTGAAATCAACATGGTTTAGCCCAGGAGTAACGAAGTTCAAGCACTTAACTAGGTCTGGATCCAGCCCTTTGTCTCAAACAAGCAGTCATGTTTAATGGACCAATGTATTCAAGAAACTATTGTTTGCTTACCACCACCTATCCCATGTTAAAAACTATATAATGTACACATGTTCTGTGGTTAGAGGCAGAGAGTGATTACGATTGATGCCTTGTACAGGTATGTTTGCTAGCTGTTACTTTTTTATTTACATGTATTTTTTAGTAATAATGTTATTTTGATACTTTATGTTTGGGCACTCAGCTGTTATTTAACTATATTAGGCTTAAATACAAGGTCATCTTTTCCACTAAGCACAATGGGCAGCTGCCCATGGCCCCACAAGTCTAGGGGCCCTTGAGCACTGCTGCCCGACCCCAGCAGTCCAGGTATTTTCAGGCTGACTCTCCTGAAAATCAGAAGGCTGGCTGGACAAACGAGGGGACAGAAGGGATTACTGGACACACAGTGTTTGTATTTTTCAAAGCTTATACGTTCAAAAGTTTTGGTTACATTTTTATTCCTGCAAAGGAGTTGGAAGGAGCCCTATGCATTGCTTTGCCCAAGGCCTACAATACTGTTAAGACGGCCCTGCTTAAATATAGAAAACTTCACTCACGTAATTATATGACACTGCATTTGTATTGGTTTTATGGATCTCTAAGACATAAGCCATAGGTGACTTGCAGCACTCCAGGCGTGGTAAAGCTTCCATCTATACATTTCAAAGAATTGACTTTCTTAATGCTCTGTAAAAATGGTCTCTGGTTTCTAGATTTAACCTACCGCCCCTGAACAAAAAAAACTAACACTCCTTTATGACTGAGGCATTTCAAGCCTTTTAGAGAGCTACACAAATGTAACATTTTATCAAGGTTACACCCATCAAATCACAAAATAGAAAATCCTAATGACACTTGTATTGTACTTGTAGATAGCAGAATTACAATAGCTTTCCACAAGTAAATTATACAGAGCAGAATTACAATAGCTTTCCACAAGTAAATTATACAGAACTGTTACAGCTTTTATGGGAAGAATACACCTAAACTCTTTTTGTTTAATAAATAAAAAAAAAGTTCAATTTAACAAACGCATCATTATACATCCAAAGTATTAAATGCATGAATTCATTAGTAATTACTTTCTTTACGGAATCTCACCGTCAGAGTTTTGGAATTTGACAGAGGGAATATGCAGGCTAAGGTGCAGCGGCCAAAGGATAGAAGGTCTTCTGCATTCC
>WWET01000649.1:287708-307638 GCA_011038615.1 Limnodynastes dumerilii | reverse complement strand
CATTCCTGCTTTCTGTAGCCAAGCATTGTCACCATGTAACACAAATATCCAAGCCTGAGGTGCAGTGCACAAATGTGCACAGCTAGGAACAAAATATATTAAGTATAGAAACTGTAGCTGGCAAGTATAAGCTCCAGAATATTTCACAGTCACAGCTATGAAGTCCCTGTCCATAAACCCTGGTTTTCATGCTTCAGACTTCTTCTTAATGTAGTAATGGAGCCTATGACAAGCAGTTTTTCTGTTTCTCTATCTTCTTTCCATACTCGGCCCATCTCATCAGCTTATTAATGTGCTTTTATCTCACTTCCCACATTATCATCTCTGCACTAAAGGCTGCCTTTGCCTGGTCCCTGAGCAGCACTTCCCTCATGTTTATGCACTTATTCGATCCATCCTAGTCCACCTCACCAAGACAACACATCTAGCAGCATCAGCAGCAGGGTCTCTTGGGAGGTGCTCAGACTGATAGCAAAACTGGCACAAGAGGTGGATGGTATCTGGGATAACAGTTTACACACGTATCGCTTACATATTTTTTTATCATGGCAATAGCTATTTAGATTTACATTCCCACAAATCATATATAAAAATCGTTTGTTTGCCTGGCTATGCACTTGGACACCCTGGCACAGCTTGGAATGAAACCAGCACAAAGTAAACCATTTGGATCCTGGTCAGGTTTTAGGGGGTACTGGTCCGACCTCCCTTTGGTTTACCCTGGGCAAATCTGAAGTGGGGAGGTTGTTCTGGGCCATCCATTGGATGGATTTGGCAGTTAGCAGTGGGGTGTGTGTGTGTGTTTTTTTGGTCTGAAAGAGGGCAGAGCTTATGAATGATGGATATGGGAAAAAAAACCTTCACAGAGTGGTAACATTGGATCCCATAAGGCGCACTAGGGGGTTGGGGTACTAGTCGGACCGGACTGATGTAGGCTGAGCAGAACTTTAACACTGAATGGCTGTTCTGGGCCTTCCACTGGATGGATTTGTGTTACATCACATCCTGATTTAGGAGGGACTGTCTTAATGCTTGTGCCAAAAAAGGGGTGGGCTCATTAAAAAAAAAAAGAGAATGTGGGCAGAGCTTGATCAGAGAGGAGGTGGAGCTTATTTTGAATGGCATTAAATGACATTAAAGTTAATAACTAAAATTGTAGTTATTATCAAGCTGCTATTTTTTAAAAGTTGACAGTTACATCCATCCAACTCATTGATAAGTTAATAACTATGATTTAAGCCCGGGTGACACCGGGCATGTCTGCTACTGCTTAATAAAAATATTTACATTTAAATTGTTTCTTGGGGAGTGTAAAATATTTGTGGGATTAAATACTTTGAGGCCATGAGTTAGATTCCTGCAATTTGCATGTTTTCCCATGTCTGCATGAGTTTCCTCCCACACTCCAAAAACATTGGTAGGTTAATTAGTTGTTGAATAAATTAAACCTACTGTGTGTATGTCTGTGTTAGGAACTATAGAATGTAGCTCCAATGGGATCAGATGTGAATGCAAAATATTCTCTGTAAACCTTGCTAAACCCAGAAATGTGTGTTGTCTTTTGCCTCACCAGTATTCAGCAGCTTTTCCACTGAGATCACCACAATATGTGCTCACATTACTACCTAAAGTCACCCAATCCTTACATTTGGGAAGGTTTTGTACAAGCCAAAACAAAACAGTACAGTAGAACAATGCCACCTAGTGGCTGAGAGAGTCCTGTGTAACAAGAGTTAGTCAGCAGTGTCTTGCAGAATTAAATACTGCAATTGTTTTCAGAATGCAGGAGCCAGACCAAAGCCTTAGCAGTCAGATTATTTTGATGAACAATTCTATATAGTCCATGGGATTTCAACATTAAAAAAAAGGGTAAAACTGTTATAGCTTATAATAGTGCTACAATATGTTACATTCAGCACTGAAAAAGATATACTTCCCCAGAAACAGAACATAGAGAAAATCACAGGCACATAGTAAGGTAGCAGAAAGTGCTGGGCTATTCAAATTGTAACTAGTTTACTAGGTGAGGAATAGTAATCATTTATATCAGAACCTTGGAAGAGAATCACTTTTCTCTTTTCTAGCAACATTGATCATACGATTACCATACACACCACGTGTACAGATTCATATCCGAAACAGAAACCTTTACCACAATGTGGCTATTTTCCCGCACTTAAGGTGTGAAAAGCAGCCACACAGCATAATGCTGTATTCAATCAATTGTTTGGAACCCTATGTAGGTTAGTAACTGCACATTTGGAGGTGCTCCAAGAAATCTCTAATTGTCTTATAAATTATAAAACCCAGGCCATTTAGTAAGACAGCATACTAACCAGTTGCAGTGTTTAGTATACAGAATCTTTTAAATGTTAATGAACATTTAAGTAAATACTTCTCTAGTGAAAAGTCAGATCTAATCAGATGTCAGATGTATCAAAAATATGGGTAGGTAGTGTCTTAAATGATATAATGGAGAAGGAAAAAAAAGTTATTTGGGGGGTGTCTGTTAAGATAAGTTTCTATCTCAGGTGAAGGATCAAGCGGATCAGCTTATAGATACAGCCACCTAGACGCTGAGGGTTTATACTTGTACAGAAAGATTAAAGTAGAATTTAACATGCTTGATCTTAGTAAGAGAATTAACTGAGCAATCCTCTACTGACTTCAAACTACACTATAATACATACCATTACATATGCTATCATATCTGTTTAATAAAAAGTAAAATCTGGTAAGCTAAAAATTTAATTCAATAGTAAAATAATTGTTAGTCATATTAAGAAAAATAAGGTAAGTAATAACAAAGTAAACAATCCAAAGGAAATTAAAAAATCATAAGAAAAAAGGGAATAGATTAATCTTCAGAGTTGATTGTGTATTTGAAATAACGAAGCCAGTGACAATTACAATGCAATACTATACTATACTATAGTAACGTGGAGTGGTGGAGGAGTCAGTAGGTCCTGGGCCATTTTTTCAAGTGGGCACAATAGGAAGGTGCCCAATGTCCCATGAGTCAAGGGGCTACTGAGCACTGTTGTCTAGCCCCAGCAGTCAAAGCATAATTATGCAGACTGTCCTGTATTTCTGCTGGGAAGCACTGACCGACAACCACTGAAATGCGCAGGCGGCAGGTACATCCCTTATTAAAGGAATAGGAGCCTCCACTTAGATTAAGACTTCTAAACAGGTTAGAAAGACACGAAAAAAGTGTGTGTTTGGATTACTGGACAAATAAGGAGGCGGCAGAAGGCTGACTGGACACACAAGGAGAGGAGCTGAAGGTTAGCTGAATATATAAGGAGGGGGCAAAAGGCTAGCTGGACATACAAGGTGGTGTTTCCAAAGGCTGGCTGGCCATACAAGGAGGTGGCAGAAAGATAACCGGATATACAAGAAAGGGACCGAGAAGGCCTCATGGGTAAAAAAAAAAAAATATATATATGTTTCACATTATAATCAACTAGTAGTTCATAACATCATGGCAATTGGGTCATACTAAAAGGGTAATTATTAGCTCGTCAGCAGTCAATCTCTAAGGACTAAAGGGTTAAATCAGTGGCGGGCTGGGCCAAGATTGGGTGTTTTAGGGCCACTTTCCTCCTACACAGTTTGCGCTAGGGAGTTTGGTTGCTGAGTAACCAAAAGGTCCTACTAATATCACTGTATTTCTGTAACAGAATTAGTATTAGAAAAATCAAACTGGTTTCTGTTTTGTTGCTCATAAACCAAACTCCCCAGCCTATGGATTGGCTATCACAAGTCACAACCTATCTGTGGGCTGGGGAGTTTGGTTGCTGGGCCAGCAGCATTACACCCAACCCGGCCTCCATTCCTCCCCAATGCAGAGAATCGGCCTTGCTGGGAAGAAGGTCAGTAGTGGAGCCAGCAGAAAGTAAGTGGTATTTCTTTACTTATAACTATTACGTTTGATATCAAAGGGGGTGAGGTTTGCCATTTAAAAACGTAAAAAAAATAAAAAAAAAATACAATTAAAAAAACCTATTGATAACCAACCTACTGATAACCTGCACTTTCTACTTTTTTTATTTTGTTTCTCACATAGACTTTACGTCACACACACTACACAATGGTGTGGGTCTCCACTGAGAACGTGTTATTCTCTCCCAGCTAGTTCCGAAACTTAAAAGGCATAGCAATCGAGCCCCAGAGCACCAAAGACTAAGCTCTGACTGGCAAGTATAAATCTTACCCCAACACTTTCCTAATCCTTACCCTTACCCTCCCCTTCCATGACCCCAACCCTCCCTTCCCTGCAGCCTAACCCTAACAGTCCCCGGCGAGGTTACTCACCTCTCTGGTAGGGTCTGCGGTGAGCGACATACTAACCTATTTAAAAAAAAAAATAAAAAAAAAAAAAAGTGTTTTTCAAAATAGAGAGGCAAATAATTTGCTTTTGGCTGTCTATTCTAAACAGCCATTTTCAGGCCAGAGACTTGCAACGCTACACACCAATGACTTTTTCAAAGAAAATAAATAACTTAATGAAAAAATTATAGAAGTGATGTTTTTTCTGGTAAATTTAAAAAATATATATATTTTCTTTGACAATGCAATTTGTTTATAATTGGTTATATAAGGTATCTGTGAGAGGAGAAAAAAAACCTATGGCCAACTCTGTTACTGGGTGCAACATGTCCGCCTATACGCTGAATCACGAACGATATGGTAACCCTGAGGATGGGCCGTTACTTATGGACCATTGCTGTGGGCTTTCCCCAGGCTAAAATATGCCAGCTACTGGGTTAAATGATTGGATTACAACTAAAAACATGTGTAAAGTAATAAAAGTGTATAGAACAGTTATCTGAATACGCAAGATAGCAGGTTAGATACATTTATGAAATTGTATAAGCCATTCATTTTTTATTTTTTATTTTGTGGCATTCAGCGGACCATACAGTGGAGCAATTATTGTGATCAGGCAAATAATCGCACTAGTTAGTGGAAAAGATACATTTTTTTTTATAAACGCCAGATAAATGCACCAGAAATGCTCTGTTCTGATTATTTAGTCTTTTGGCATGCTTGACTAGCACCTGGTTATTTAATGGAGCCAATCAGCTTACTGAATGGCTCACAATTCTTTAAGTGCCCCCTTTTCGCTAGGATTATTTGACCCACTAGGAGAGGTGTATGGTGCCAATAATGGGACATTTCCCTGGTGGGAAATCATCCCGTTTTTTGGGACACCTCCTGCTGCGATCGATCCAGCGTATGGCCAGCTTTAGAATATCTAAATAATGAATTAATGCAAATTAACTAAAAATTATGTCTGACAGAACATAGAAAATTAGTTTGGAGAACTGGGGAGATAACCAAAGTGAAAAACCCCCTTGTAAAGAGTGGAATACAGACTGCTTAGTTCTAAACAACTTTCTTAAAGTGATGCAAATTATCTGGAGGGATAGTAGTGTGCACATGGACTGCACAAAACACTCACTAGATGGCAGTGTCTGGTATAACTTGCAAATACAGTACCAAGCATATTAAAAATAACCACATCTACCGTTATACAGTGTGCAAACTGTGGCACTGAAACCACACGTCCCATCATGATTTGACAGGTATCAATTAATGTAGTGTTGGAGCATGCTGGTAATTGTAGTCTTAAAACACCAGAATGGATAAAGTGTGCCCAAGTGTGTTTATGGATTATGGATAAGCCTGACAAGTTTAATAATAATTTCCACCCTAAGCCGCAGTAACAAAATATTTCAGCAGGCATCCCTTCTCTTCCTTGCCCCCCCCCTCCCCCTCCTTCTGCTAGGATTATCAGTGCCAGCAGGAGAGGTGTATGGTGCCGTTAACAGGACCTTTTCTTTGCGGGAAATCGTCCTGTTTATTGGGCCACCCCCTGCTGGGATCAATAATCATCCCAGTGTATGGCCAGCTTCATACTCTAATTAAAAAAACAAAAAAAACAAACAAACAGTATGTTAGTAGCAAATATATAGATAGATATATATATATATATATATATATAGATAGATAGATAGATAGAAGAGTAAACATTACATTACAAACATTACACATAAGACAGAACTGTAAAAATCCTTTGTGAACACGTGAAAATAAATCATTTTAATATTTTCATAATCTATCACTAGAGAGTTATATCTGAAATGTGTGAGGTATAATTATACATTCTCAAGTCAATCTGGCATTCTGAACCATGCCTTTGCTAGCAAAATGCTATAACTACAAAGCTCATGAGTCTTTACAAAAGGGTGTGAAACCCCGGAAAGAACGGCACTATTCTGATAGGGCCATTTTCTCCCAGACAGTGTAGAACTGGCTGGGATATCGACTGCATATGCCTCGATGAGGCATAGCAATCCATCCACGGAGCACAGAACGCAGTGCTCCGAAAGGTAAGGCTGTAAACTACCCCAACCTTTCCCCTAATTCTAACCCTACCCCTCCCTTAACCGCAGTCTGACCCTAACCCTCCCTCCTTTGCAGCCTGACCCTAACACTCCCTCCCCTGCAGCCTGACCCTAACCCTGGAGAGGTTATTCATCTTTCCCGTGGTCTGGGGATTGCGGTGGCGGCGGCATTTCTGAAATGGAATGGGCGAGTATGCCGATCACCCAGTCTAAAAAAAAAAAATTTCTAAACTAAAAGGGGTATTCGAAATAGGGACATCCGCAAAGGAACTTTCGGATGTCCCTATTTCAGAAATCAGGCTCTCTTAGAGGGGACTGCAACCGTTTACAAAAGTATATTATAAATTTACTAGCCAAATCGGAAGACTCATGTGGGGCAAAACCCCAAGTCATTGCAGCTTGTTATTTAGGTCTAAACATGACACTTCACAAGAAACATATTTGTTTACTATTCATAGCATTAAAGGAATGTGACAGTCACACAACAGTAATTGTATAAAATCAACAGTATGCACTCACAAATTTCAATATTATTGTCTGACATCAGGTTAAAGGAATTTGCTATCGTAAGCAATAAAGTACTGTAGATACCAATCATTTCTCTATACCAGAGAAAGCACAGATTATCACCTGTTAATATGTTTTCCTCGACTCCTCCATGTCAGCCGTAACACCTGGTTATATCCACCTCCTTGGAGCCAGACAGGAAGGAAGAAGACCCTGCAGTATATAAGACCATGCCTCCCCTGCAGTCCTTGTCTTCATCTTTACTCAGCTATAATAAAGCTTTTAGGTTAACAGAAACAGAAATTTTTAACAACAAAACAACCATAATAATAATAATAACTTAGGGCAGGGAATTACGGGCTGACATGGAGGAGTCGAGGAAAACATATTAACAGGTGATAATCTGTGCTTTCCTCATCCTCCCCATGTCAGCCGTAACACCTGGGTCATACCCAAGCAGTTACTTTCACTGGGTGGGCAGACTTTAATAACTTAAACAACGGCGCTAAGAACGCGCCTTCCAAATTTTGCATCAGCTGATGCCATTACATCTAATTTATAATGTTTAGAAAAAGTATGGATAGAGGTCCATCCTGCCGCTTTACAAATTTCTTGGGTAGAAGCTGATTCTTTATTCGCCCAAGAAGTCGCCATGGAACGTGTTGAGTGGGCTTTAAGATACTTAGGTACTTCTTTACCCCTTATTTTGTATGCTTCCGCTATACAGGACCTTATCCATCTTGCAATCGATGCTTTTGAAGCTTGATTTCCCTTACCACTACCTTCGGTAAGAACAAACAAATGTTTTGTTTTTCTAATATTTGAGGTTCTATCAATGTAGATTTGTAAAGCTCTTACTAAGTCTAAAGAATTAAACTTCTTTTCTTTCTCCTTCACTGGGTTTGGACAAAGTGAAGGTAAAACAATGTCTTGGTTGAGGTGGAAGGCCGACACCACCTTAGGAAGAAATTTTGGATTGGTGCGTAGTACCACTTTATCCTGGAAGAAATTAAGATAGGGTGGTTCAGCCCATAAGGCCTGTAGCTCGGACACCCTTCTCGCTGAGGTTATGGCCACGAGAAATGTCACCTTCCAGGTGAGATACTTTAAATTTATTTCTTCCAATGGTTCAAAAGGTTTTAAAGTAAGAACATTAAGGACCATATTTAAGTCCCATGGCGCAAAAGGTTCCCTAATCCTAGGCCTTATTTTACTCGCTGCTTGAAAAAATCTACAAATATATTTGTTTTTGGCTAATTCTAAATTCAACATAGCAGACAATGCAGACACTTGAACTTTCAGTGTACTGACGGCTAATCTTTTTTCTAGCCCTTCTTGCAAGAAGTCCAGGATAATTTCAATTTTAGGTTCTTTGAAGCCTTTGCTTTTTGCCCAGAAACAGAACTTTTTCCATATTTTATGGTATATGAGGGACGTAGATGGTTTCCTAGCTGCTAAAAGGGTTTTAATTACCCTTTCTGAAAATCCTTTACGCTCTAATGCTGACTTTTCAACAGCCATGCCATCAATTTCATGGAGGTTGGGTCCGGATGCGCCACTCCTCCTTGTGTTAAGAGATCTGCTTGTGGAGGCAGAGACCATGGGTGATCTATTGACAGCTGTAGTATTTTCTGGAACCAGGGTCTTCTGGGCCAGAATGGCAATATTGCTATCACTGTTGCTGGCTCCTGCTGTAATTTCCTCAATACTTGGGGAATCATTACTACAGGAGGGAATATGTAACATAGCTGGAAATCCCATGGTATGGACAATGCGTCTACCGCCCAGGCTTGAGGATCTTTGTGTCTGGACACATACCTTTTCACTTGTTTGTTTTCTTTTGACGCCATGAGGTCTATCTGCGGTTGGCCCCATTTTTGTACAATCTGTTTGAATACATTGGTGTTTAATTTCCATTCTGTTTTCTGTATGCTGTGGCGGCTTAGAAAGTCTGCTTGAGCGTTCTGTTCTCCTGCTATATGAACTGCCGCCAGGCTGGTTAGGTGTTTCTCTGACCAAGTTAGAACCAATTGCGCTGCTTTCATTAGGGGTCTGCTCTTGGTGCCCCCTTGCTTGTTTATATATGCCACGGTAGATTTGTTGTCGCATTGTATTCTTACTGCCTCTCCTAAGATAATATCTTGAAAGGACAGAAGAGCTTGGTACACTGCCAACATTTCTTTTACATTTGAGTGCTGGGATCTTTGATTTTCCATCCACGTGCCTTGCGCCAATTGACTGTTGCACACAGCTCCCCAGCCTAAACTGCTTGCATCTGTTGTTATTGTTACTGATGCCTGGCTGAAAAGCGATTTTCCTTCTGCCAGTGCTTTGTCGTTTAACCACCACTGGAAGTTTTCTTTTGCTTGTTGTGATATTCTTATGTTTTGCTGTAAGTTGTGTGGATTTCTGTCCCACTGTTGAAGTAGACAATATTGTGCCTCCCTCATGTGGAATCTCCCCCACATTCTGGTTTCTAGCGCTGCTGACATCAGCCCCAGTGTTTTCATGAAGTCCTCTGCCGACATGTGCGAGCAGGCTAGCGTATGATGTAATTGCTGTTGTAATTTTTGACTTCTTACCGGTGTCAGACTTACTGACATAAGTGCTGTGTCTATAACTACCCCTAGGTAGCTTACCCTTGTGGACGGACTCAGATGACTTTTCTCTGTATTTATGATCCAGCCGTGATTTTTTAATACTGAAATGACTCTTTCTGTATGTTGTTGTGTTAGAATTTCTGTTTTGGCTGCGATTAAAATGTCGTCCAGATAGGGCCATAGACAAATGCCTTCTAGTCGTAGACTGGCAATAATTGTTACTAGCACTTTGGAAAAGGTTCTTGGAGATGTTGCTAAACCAAAAGGTAGACTTGTGAACTGGTACAGATTTTCTCCTATAGCAAATCTTAGGAATTTTCTGTGTGCTTTGTAAATAGGAACGTGCAGGTAGGCGTCTTTTAGATCTACAGAAGTCATGTACATGCCGGGTAAAATATCTGGGAGGATAGCTCTTATAGAAGTCATCTTGAATTTTCTCACCTTTATCATGCTGTTTAGTTTCCTGAGATCCAGGATTGTTCTGAAGCCCCCATTGGCCTTTGTTACTACAAAAAATCTCGAGTAGAACCCTCGAAATCTTTCTGTTTGAGGAAGAACTGTTACCACTTTCTGTTGAATCAAATTGCTGAGACTTGAAAGTAGTGCTTCCCTCTCTGAGGCTTCTTCTGGCATTGGTGAGGCATGGAACAGATTGTTTGGTTTCCTGATAAATTCTATTTTGTATCCTTCCCTTATGATGTCCAGTACCCATTTGTCTGAAATGGTGTGTGACCATTGGCTGTAGAATTCTTTTAACCTGCCGCCTACTGCACACTCCTGCTGTGAGTTGTCATTGTGACATATTCCTGAAAGTTGTACGGATGTCTTTACCTCTTTGACCACGAAACCCGAATCTTGAGATGGCCGATTGACCTCTCCTATATGCTCTACCTGGTCTATAAGACCTGGCCTCTTTAAATTCTGATGCCTTTCCCCGGTAGGATCTGCTGTAATAGGGTTTTTTCCCCGTTTTCTCCTGTGGCAACCATGATGATTTCCCACCTGTTGTTTTAGTGATGATCTCATCAAGTTTCTGGCCAAATAAATATTCGCCCTGAAAGGGTAAAGACAACAATTTATTTTTAGAATGAGAGTCTGCTGACCATGGTCTTAACCATAGTGCCCGTCTCGTGACTGCTGCTGTTGCTCCTGCTCTTGCTGCCAGTCTCACTGAGTCCATAGATGCTTCACACAAGAACTCCACTGCCAAAAGAATGTCTTGCATTGCTTTGACTAAGTCTGACCTTTTGATACCATCCAAAATATTAGATTCTAAGTCATTACACCAACTTCTTAAAATTCTAGAGGTTATAGCTATAGCGGCTGCCGGTTTCAAAGCTGTTCCTGCAATAGCATGCTGTTTTTTTAGTCCGACTTCAATTTTTTATCCATACTATCCTTGAATACTACCGCATCTTCAAGTGGTAATGTCGTACGCTTAGATATTCTGGCAATGGCAGCATCTACTTTTGGAGGCTCCTCCCACTTTTTTGTGTCTGTATTCCATTCCTGCTTAGAAGATTCACAGCTTGTCCTGCATTCCAGCGTTTGCTGTGGGGAACACACGTGCTTATATGCCGGCCCTATGACGTCATCCCAATGCTGTAGTCCTGCTTAGGAGAAGATTCACAGCTTGTCCTGCATTCCAGCGTTTGCGGAACACAACACACGTGCTTATATGCCGGCCCTCGGCTATGACGTCATTTCCCCGCGTTCCAGCTGATTCACCCGGGTTGCCAACACTCAGAGAGCACCATCTAGTGGTCCCTCTGTAGTGCGGCCGGCCAATGCTGTAGTCCTGCTTAGGAGAAGATTCACAGCTTGTCCTGCATTCCAGCGTTTGCTGTGGGGAACACACGTGCTTATATGCCGGCCCTCGGCTATGACGTCATTTCCCCGTGTTCCAGCTGATTCACCCGGGTTGCCAACACTCAGAGAGCACCATCTAGTGGTCCCTCTGTCCCCTAGTGCGGCCGACGTCAGTTCCTGCCCGCCCTCGACTGATAGTAGGGGCGGACATACGGAAGCATGGAGATGCACGTGTGCAGCGACCTGCATAACAGCGTTTGCAAGGTCCGTGCTGCTGTTACCGCTGGGAGAAGCGTCCTGCCTGCAACAAAAACGTAAGTGCTCCCTGACTAACACCTCTCTGGCCCCTAACAGGAAGGAAGAAGACAAGGACTGCAGGGGAGGCATGGTCTTATATACTGCAGGGTCTTCTTCCTTCCTGTCTGGCTCCAAGGAGGTGGATATAACCAGGTGTTACAGCTGACATGGGGAGGATGAGGAAAGTAATGTTGTTATAAATGCATTCCACACTGTCCAATGGCTTAATGTCATTCATAAAATGATTATACCAAAAGCGTCACAATTACACCAAAGCCAACCACAAATATACTCTATAGTAGGATAAAACAGCTCACCCAGACAAGTGATTTGCAAAATAAGGAAGGAACACGCACGTCCCAAGCAGATGTCAGTTTAGCTTATAAAGGATGCCATCTCTCTCATCTTTTACCAAGGGTGGCTTGTTCTCTTAAAAGGGCTCTTACACAACAATGGTTTAGTCTATTTCTGCCTAAACACTTTGTCCCTATTAATAACTTGACAGTAATTAACATAAACACAATCACTTTGTAAATATACTTGAAACACTTGAAATATCAATGTCTGTGTATCTGCTACCATCACACATGCCCTCATTTATCGGTGGGAGTGGCAGCTGCAAAAGGATTTTAGAAAGAGAGACAGTCAAAAGCTAGTTTTCGTAGCACTACTGTGAAAGGTTTTCATTTATCCACAGCAATATAGGCTGCGCATCCATTATCCAAAAAAGCTTGAGACCGGCATTTTTTCAGATTTCGGAATAATTGACAATAGCTTTACTATCTGTGCAGTGGATAAGCAAAAACGCTGCCTTTTATGCATACTCTGTGTGACTATTTGGATTTTGGATCATTTAAAATTTTAGGATTCCTTATATAGTGAGCCATAAATAACTATTATCCATCAACTGATCCTGCTACGAAAGGTTTTTTAATATTTTTTTTACATTTAGTTTATGCTCTGCTTTCATATAGGTTCATTCTGTTAATCTGTACATTCTGTTCTACTTAAAGTAGGTATGCCAAATCCAAACAAGCTCTCACTGTAACAGCAGTCATCTATACAAACTGGTGTTCCATGTAGATAGAGCTTGGCTATTAGCTGGCTAGGTCCTTTGATGCACCGAAACAAACTTTTTTTTTTTTTTTTTAAACTAGTAAACTGGACTATATATTCTTTACATTTAGTACTGAATGGTCCTTGGTCTGATGATTACCCTAACCTCCTCCTTCCTGCAGCCTGAACCTAACCCTCTCCTCCCCACAGGGTGACCCTAACCTTCTCCTCCCCGCAGCCTTACACCCCTTATACACTAACCTGTCTGCCCGGTATGGAGGCAGGTCTACGTCGGGTGCCATGTTTTGAAAACAACAAATGGGTAAGTTGCAGAGAAATAAATCGGCATACTTACCCATTCATTAAAATCTTCTAAAAGTACCAAGAAACAAGAGAGGTCCGGCGCTCCAAACATACATTAAATAACACTATGTGTCACCACATAAATAAAAAGGAAGTTTAGTTCACAATATAGCTATATTGGGTTAAGCTCACCTGCCCAGCGTCAAGGCACCTCCTGTAGGTGAGTCCCTATCCATTTGCTATATGTGTACACAGGAGGTCTCTGTTAAAACACTCCTGCATTTGAATAGCCTGCAGCGGCCATGTTTGCGGAGTGGTCAGACTCCCAAATAAAACTAAACCGTAGCAAGAAAAATGGCTGCGCTTCTATCCATGTTTGGAGCGCCGGACCTCTTTTGTTCCTTGTATTTACATAGTGGTCACTTTGGTCCTTGGCTGCACTCCTATATTTATATATACACTTGCGCATATTTAAAAGTACAAACAGTCAAAAATGAGCTTTCAGCTGTCCATTTCAGAAATAATTTTCTTTACAAAGAACGCACCCCTTTCCGAGGTATAACTCGGTATCATGGAGAGCACAGGTTGGGACCTTGTCAGTGTATGGCTATCACTAGAGACCGGAAACAATGAGGAACCAGCGTTCAAGACAAATTAGAGGGTTGTGCAAAAAAAAGCGACTTATTCAAAGTTAAAAAGAGAAGTATAAAATAGTTTTACCTCCTTAGTGAGATAATGGGGGGAATGGAAGAGGATAACTGGATGGCAGGAGAGAAGAGGAAGAGTCTTTACAATGAGCGCTGTGAGGACCTCCATGAAAACATGAGCCAGTAGCACAACTTGTTATGACGTTACTTGCCAATGGATTTTATTTAAATTACAGGTGCATGAATTCATTTAAGCGGACTCTAACAAAGATTACTTATGTATATACACTAATATATGTACATAAAAACATACAATTATTTAGGACTTGTTCATATACATTGGAGGTAATCACATTTCACACTTTTTGGGAAACTATGGCTTAATTGCAGATTGAACACTTTTTCTATAAGAATAATTACCTCACCTTACAAAATATCCAATGCAGGAAGAGACACCCCCCGGCAAGTTATCTTGGATAAAATTAAATGAAAACAAAAATGCTTTTTAAGTAGGCATAGGCAAGTTACTTCATGTATTATATACGCACATTACAAAGTATACTGCCAAACATAAAAATCTAATACATTATGCAATATTATGTCACTCAAACAGATAACCATCAAAACTCCTCTGCACAGCTAATGGTGAACTGCCATACTCCAAGGAAAAGTCCTTTTCCCATGCTCACAAGCTGAAATGAAGCCTGCAAATTACAATAAGCTGGTTTACACTCACCAAGGTGTGATTGCTGGCTTATCCTGGGAGGGGAGGTCGCTTTCTTACTTAGACTTGATCGCCTCTGCTCGCTGTACTGGAGTCTAGCTTTCGCTGTTGAGACTGGCTGAGAGGTTGCATTTCTCAGGCAAGACAACAGCTCCTTATGCAAGTTCTTGCTTGGAGTAGGTGATTTGGAGGAAAAATTCTGTAGACAAAATGAAAAGTTTTGTTAGCATATAGCCATTATCTGCAGTGTTTTTTCCTACTTTCCTCCCAACTCTATGTGGCATCCATTATATAGTCTAACCACAGCAGGGGCTTTGTGAGTTTTTATACAATTGCTTTGTTTTGTGCGCCTGAGACTGCGGGCCAGATCCAGACCTACGCTCCCTTTACGTTTCTACATGTAGCGTATTTACGCGTCCGTAAATACTACGCACTCCCCTAGGTCATACGTATTTTTGCCATTTTACGCTTTCCAGACCCTACCTTAACTTTGCCAAGCGTAACTACTGTTGGCCGTAATGGCTGCATGTACTTACGCGCCTAAGCACATCCATACTGTACGATTTAAATGCCTCACCCCGTCTCCGATGCATAATTACAGTTGTCGTATGTCTGGCACGCCCCTTCGTCTATAATTACGCTGGTGATCGTATGCTCGTAAGTATGTTCAGAGTTATGGGTCATAACATCTGCCGTACGCATAATATCCAAAACAACGTTTTTACGACTACGGCGAGCGTAAATACGCTCGCAGTCGTAGCTCTGGATCTGGCCCTTAAGCACTTAAATTCAAGTTAATTACCCGTGTGCCAACTGCATTCTGTGGTCATCCCAAATAAATAGAAAAAAACAAAAACAAAGTATTGACAATATGTAAGCATTAACTTGGGGAAAGTGATTGGACGTTAAAATGCAAGCAAGAGCCTGAGATTTGAGTACTAAGCTCTCCACTTGCATTTACGGCTAAGTGATTATCAAAAGCTCAAAACAACAATAATCACAGGTTACGAACTAAACTGTGCAGGACAATCTACAGGGCTAGAATTAGGTTTTCCTTTATGCATTTTGGCGAGTCTCATCTATTTTTATGGCTTTAGAGAAAGAGGATAGGGTCATCAAGCTTAGCATGTAAGGAGGATGGCATTATATTCATCAACTGTGTTTAAACAAACATCGACATGCTAAGAGGTTATAAACGGAGGTATAAAAGGAGTTTTCCATATTTAGATCTGAGGTTAGCGTAAGTGTCAAAATGAAAGAATATTCATCATTATGCAAGACTGTTGCACAGAAGAATACATATCAAGGACATCACGTTACATTGTTTATCTTATAAGGCATATTAGTGAATTATTCCTGTGTAATTCATTATGATAGACAAGAGTCTGAATGATTTAGAACAAGTTTATATGCAGGTGTTTACCAAGAAAACTGTGAACAAACCATACAACCACTGACATTATTGATTGACAATTTGTAATCCACAAATACTTATTTCTAAATAATGGAGACTTCCCATACAGCAGCAGACTAAGTGACCAACATAAACATACATACTGGTGAATTAAGAACCCAAGGTTGACTAATAAAAAATAGCTTTGTTTATTGTACCACTTTGGGGTGCATGTTTCACGGTCAGGTTAGACATGCAGGATATTACTGTAAGTGGTTTGATTGCTAGGTGGCCCTACATTTCCCTCATGCCTTGTGCCCTGTACTGTTACCCAACTGCAAGAAAAGCAAAAAAGGCTAAACGGGAATTGAATTATAGGGAAGAATGGGGAAGGCGGCAGACAACACGGAAGGGGAAATTGTCGTAGAGAGAGAATTATTTCAGAGAAGGTCTATATATAAATTTTAGTATATACGTATAGGGATCCATTAATGATGAAGAAAAACTTTTTTAAAAATAAAAATAAAAGCAAGGACTCCCCTGGGACCCACCCACAAAATTTAGCCTTTAAAGCATACAGTATTTACTAGCACAAAGAGCTGGATCCAGACTTAAGAAGGAGCTTGAAATGAAGGACCTGATTCACACTTAGGTGCGCATCTGCCTACACCTAACTTACTCTAACACTCTTCCAGCCCCCAACCCTCCCCTCGTTTTTAGGTACCCTATATCTGTCTGTGTAATGTCAATATGGAAATTGCACCTCCCCACCCTCCCCACCTAACCCAAATACCTCGCCCCAATTCTTCCTGAAAATGTCCCAAGACGGCATAACTTATTTCATCTGTTGCAAACAGTATTAGAGTTGAGAGGTGATGTTTCCCGGTCCAAGTCTAAATAACATTGTGAAAATAAAGCTGGTCAGTATCTGTGTGCAGTAAGCAATTCAAATATTTATCCCTGCATGCAAAGAATACAATGAACTTGACTCCCCCTGAAATCAACATGGTTTTGCCTAGGTGTAACTTTCCTCTCTCAGGGCCTGATCCAGACCTACGATGCAGCGCCGAGCGTACTAACGCTCAACCTTACATCGTGGGACTCCCCCTGACACTCCCCCTGCCCCCAGCAGGCTACCCTAACTTCAGCCAGCATAAGCTAGGGTAACTACGCTGGGACAGCGGCGTTAGTACGATAACGCCGCCCTCCTAACCTCATTACCTTCCCTCTCCCCGCCTCCCTATACTAACTAGAGCATAGTAACGCTGGGGGACGGCGCATGCGTAGATCGGCTTTTCAGCCAATCTTACGCTTACGCGTGCCGTAGTAACTATGGCGGGCGTAGCTCTGGATCAGCCCCTTCATTTCAAGCTCCTTAAGGCTGGATGCAGCCCAACGTTCTGTACTTAAGATGGGAGATCAGGGTGTTTAAGATGATTTTAGTTTTATATAGTGGTAGTTTGCCAATAATTACCTACATCTCCCCCTTGACAGATAAGTGTTGTCGTAATGCATTTTCCAAGTGTTTTACTTTTAGTTAATGATATCCTGGTAGAATAGAAACATGAGAAATAAATTGTGCTGAATTCTAAGTATAAGTATTTAATCACGCCCATAACAGGTGTATACAAGCCATGAAAGGCACTAAGGACACAAACCGTCTTTGTCATAAGATTACCTTGCTCGACTATACCTTTAAGAAAAACAAACCTCAAATTCTTTGAGCTAATGAATACTTAACCACATTCATGGATGCATATAAAAATATTGACAAAGAACGTTGTGCAGTAGAACAAGCGGTAATATTCTACAAAAGAGGATTTTACGTCCAACCCAAGGATGACACTGGTTTGCACTTTTTCCTGAGTCATCAGCTGGATAATTCTCTTTAAAACATAGAGGGAGATCATCAGGATAACACAACAAACTGCTGAAAGCTCTGTGCTGATAAACCGTAATTAGTGTCCTTTGAAAAGATTTATTCATCAGCATCATAACCACTAACAGGCACAAGCAGAATCAATAAGAAACCAGCAGATGGAAATCAATTCACATGTTTGGAATTGTAGAAAACGCAGTAGCTAATAACTAAAGGGGCAGACATCACAGGCATGAGACCAAAAACAATTACAGTTAAGATTGTATTTTAGGTTTATAGTATTAAAATATATCGAGTATGTTTTCTTTGCATTATGAGCAGATATAATTATTTTGATAATTTTAGGCTCCCTACCAGAAACACACATTAATAGGTATATGGACAGCAATACATTAGATAATGATGGGAAAATGGACACCTCAGAGGCCATATTGTGATATTCATAGACAGCCAAATATTATCTTGTGTTACAATGAATTTAATCAGCTATATGTAATTTAATCAGCTATACGTACTACCTTACCAGAAAAATCTTGGACAAGTGTTACAAGCTATAACACACAGAGCAGCCGTGGGCGTGGGTCGCTGCCGAGAAAGACCCGATTTTGAAAGGGATGTTTTTTCCCAGTCAGTTCTAAACTGGCCGGGAAATCAATTGCTTTTGCCTCGAAAAGATGATGCCACGAATGGTAAGTATTAAATGTAACCGCAACCCTCTTCTTCCATGACCCTAACCCTCCTTTCTCCTCAGCCTGCCCATAACCCTCCCATCCCTGCAACCTAACCACAATATAACCTTCCCCATAGCCTAACCCTAAGATTCCCCCTTCCAAGACCCTAACCCTCCCTTCACTGCAGCCTGACCCCAACCCTCCCTTCCCCACAGCCTGACCTTAAGTCTCATCTCCCATGACCCTAACTCTAACCCTCCAAAGCCTAAACCTAAAAGTCCCTAAAGAGATTACTCACCTCTCCCGTGGGGTCTGCAGCTTCCGAAAATGAATGGGTAAGTATGCTGATCGGCATTTCTACCCATTCTTAAAATAATTAAGAAGAAAAAAAAAAAAAAAAGGAAAATTCTGCCTTTCTGAAATAGAGACAGCTAAAAATCAGACTCACATCAGCTCCAAGGATTACCTGTTGCCCATCAGTGAGGTAAGATCTAAAATACACAAAGTGGTTGGGGTAAAATGGATAAGTGCCCCAGTTTAGCAATGTCTTGCAGCGTTTCCCTAGAATAACTTGTGCTCAGTTACTGTACATCTCAAATCAATTCACCAGATCCTGTCTCAGCCTATGCTTCAGGCAAACAGTTTCATTTAGCACCACTATGCTACATAGATCTTCTGCATCCCTGAGAAACCCACTATGTTCTCTAGTAACAAAAGCTTAATTTAATCAATACACAGAATGCCCAGTAATTGGTTCACATGAAGTCCGTGCTCCGCAAGATTAATTTAGAAAAAAATTAAACTATTTGATCACGTCTTGTTATAAATTTAGCAATTCAACAATACAAGTGAAATTAAAGTGTAAAGATCTTAGTTCTGCAAATTATAATCTCATCATCAAAATGTCTCTGGAAGGCAAACATTAAGGCGGCAACTGCCCTATGACACTCCACAAATCTCAGGACAGCATGGGGGGGGTCTGTACAGAGAACCTACGGAGGCATTCCTCTACGAGTGTTACTACATAGAAACAGAGTTACTACAGACTAAAGCCACATGGCCCATCAAGTCTGCCCAGTTTGTTTGAAACTATACTGACTCTAGATCGTATTTTACCCATACCTTCCAACATTACAAAAACCAAAGCAGGGACAAATAAGAACCTGTCTAATCACCCACCCAAAACTCCACCACTAGTCCAGCCCAAACTCATGAACCCATGTCCTTTTTGTCACTGCAGCGTGGCAAAATAAACAGTTAAAAACCTGAAACAGAAAAAACACCCTTAGTGGAACAATTTTAAGGCAGGGACAGCCATCTGAAATTGGGACTGTCTTGCTCGAATCGGGATAGTTGGGAGGTATGTTTACCCTCAATTTAGTTTGAGATTTAGGATATGTTTATATGTTTAAACTGTCATATCATGTTAGCCCGTTGCGAGTCCCCGCTACGATATACTTCATTACAAAGTAGGGACAGCCAAAGGTTGCTTTTAACCTGTCCCTATTTCGAATGACAGAAGTGAGAATTTTTTTTATGAATGGGCGAGTATGTGATTCACATACTCACGCATTCATTTTCGTAAGTGCTGCCGCTGGACCACCGGAGAGGTGAGTAACCCTCTCCAGGGA
>WWET01000649.1:275804-287660 GCA_011038615.1 Limnodynastes dumerilii | reverse complement strand
GGGGGGGGGTGAGGAAGAGACTTAGATGTTAGGGAGTGGGGTTGCTTACCTTTCGGAGCATGGCATAAGCAATCGATATCCCAGCCAGTTCAGGACTGGCTGGAAGCAAACAGCCCTATCGAAATAGGCCTCATGTAGGCCTCTACCACCTCAGATGGGAGGTTAATCTTTCAGTGACGTCATTTACTATGTACATGGTTGTCTGAAAATAAATGTCTGATTAATAACTTGACAAAAGAAGCAGACACTAAAAAGATACAATTAAATCAGTATTTAAGCGCTATTAGGTTGCAACCTAACTATTTAACTCCCTAAAGAAGTCCCATTACGGGACGAAACGCGTTGGTAGCATTAACACAGTTGCTATATGAAATAAAAAAAAGCTTTATCTGACATTTGAAATAATGTCTTTTCTAAACGCGAGTAGAAATTCACATAGTGTTTAAACCTGCTCTCCCGTTAAAGTCTTATCTGCACCAGATTTGGCGCCTATTCTCTGTCTTCTCCCTGCTTATAATAAGGATGATACCTGAGACCCATCTTCCCTGACGCTTCAGGCCTGAGGTGAAGGATTCCGCCAGGAAACAGTGGTGATCAAAGCCAATTAAACCGCTACAAGCAGCAATCACTTTCCTATCGCAGCAGAACGGAGAACCTGCATCTATACAGAAGACAATACTACCGAAAGCAAAGATTTACAGAAGCACCTTACGGAAAAATCATCTGCAGCATCAGACATCAGAACGGTGAGTGCACACCTGAACAGTGTAAACCCCGCTGTCTTGACTCATACTGTATACAGACTGCATTGCGATATCACCGTTAGCACCAAGTACAACACAGACTTTGGAGTGATAAAAGAGCAAAAAACTTGGTTCACACGGCAATATACTGTATGTTCTCTTTGCTCATTATCACAAAAAAGAGAAAAGAATTCCACACCAGATACCGCTGAAAGAAAAATATTTCTCTTAGACTTTCATTGCGATACAGACATTTATTTATTTTTTGTTAATTGTTTATTGTATGGTACCCAGATGTGTTTAAACAGATAAGCGCAGCAAGGTTTTAGTGGGCTTTGACCTACTATAATTGTATGTAATTACCATTTGTACCTGTTTGAGGGGCAGTACTTTCTTTCCCCTTGCACCTATTGCAGCTGTCTACTAACCCGTCTCTTACTGAAACTGAGCGCTGGGGACTTTTGTGAAGCCAGAATACGGCTAAACAACACACCATAACTAACTATTTAACTCCATTTTAAATTAAATTTACAAATTAAATGGTTATTTTGTTTAAGCAGATTTACTGCAGTGTAAGTTACCAATTGTACAGGCCAAGTGCACACTCGTACTGCAAGTGAAAACAAGATCACAGCTCTAGGCAATATCTCAAATCCTACGCACGTAAACAAAATGAAGTGATACCTTTACATGCCAACCCCACACCTGTCCCACGCCAGAAGAGATGCTCTATCCGAAAAAGCCATGAAATGCAAAGGGGAATAAATTCAGGCAGGTTACTAATTAATGAGAAGGGTAAACGGTGGGGACCTCACACCAGTGCCAGATATTACTTACCCAAGGTTTTAAAACTTATTTATGTGAATTTGTGCTTTATATGTTCATTGCCATTAAGTAGATTAATGCGACTAGCTGGACTTCCCGGGGCTCGCCAGGCTCTAGGCGGTGCCTTGTGGGTAATGCGTCCTTGGCAAGTGCAGTCTGCATTTCCTGCTACATAAACACACAGACAACTGTTTACGTAGTAGCCAGTTACCAGTATTATTCTTGTTTATGTAGATTTATTTATCGTGACGCAAAAGAGAACATACAAGCAGACAGGAAGAGGATGTGATTTAAACTTTTGATCCCAGCTCTATGGGAAGCCAAGCACTGTCCCAACCTCTACGCTTCTTTTTTACATTCATAATTTTAGGAAAACATTTAAATAAAATTGGAACCATCCCGCGGAGATGTTAAGCAGAACACACAAAAAGTAAGAAAAATAAACAGACAACAAATGATAACTAAAGTATGCGAGTTGCCACCGGTGCAGTTATGCTGTATGGACTAGTGTAGTCCTAATTGTCAGGTTGTGTGTGATGAGCATTTCTCATTTGTTCACCCTCCAAAATGGTACAATTCACACCGGGGCCAGATTTATTAAGCTGCAGGAAAGGAAAAGTGATGTTGCCCATAGCAACCAGAGTCTAGCTGACATTTTCTAGTATGTAACAGGAAAATAAGCACTAGAATCTGGTAATGGGCAATATCTCCACTCTTCCACAGCATAGGCCAGATTAGTAAATCTAGCCCCGTGTCCCCAATGCTGAACCCCCAGCTGCTGACTGCAATGTGATATCAGCAGTCACACACACACACACACACACTTTACTTGTTTATATATTGTGGCAGAAAACCAGTACAACAAGAGTGATTAACACACCAAAGAGTTGTAGCTTATTATGTAGCATATTACAAAGTTATTTTTACAACTTATCTATCCAGTCCACACTACAGAGATCACCATCTGACCTCCAAGGCTTTGTGTTTGCTTACAAAGTGTTCCTTGTTGCCTGGAGGAATGGAAACATTGGCCTGAAGATAACCCTTGCTTGTTCTTACCTATGCTTAATCTACCAACCTGCAATCCAGCTATACTGGCTAGTTCATGTTTGTTTACAGGACAGAAACCCAATTTCATCAAGTAAAAACTAGCTTTTACACCCAAGTCCATGGAACTAGGCACAATTATGTATTGGTAGCTAAATATTTTAACCTATAAGATGTCACTGCACCTTTGCTTGACTATAAAGTACAAATTATTTTCAATTAAATCAGATTGAAAGATTTTTCCACTCCAAATAAAAAAAAATACAGTGGCAACTAATTTATCACATAGTTGCCAAATCTCCCTGAATATCAGGGAGACTCCCTGAAGATTGGGTGATCTCCCTGACTCCCTGAAGTGTTTGGTAATCTCCCTGATTCTAATTTCATCCATTGAGGTCTATGGAGATAACCAATTTCATGGAGGCCAAGATGTAATGAAAGAATCTTGTTAATCAGCTGCAGCGTCACTTTTAGCTTTTCTATAAAGATAGTAATGAAAGTATTCACTGACAATTTAATAATTAATAAATACTGACATTTTTATTGTAAAATAGTTTTCCTGGCAGTGCTAGATACACCTATGGGTGGAGCTATTCACAGGACACACCTCTTTGGAACTACAGAACACACCCCTTTGGTGCAGCACCTTGATAGTGCTCTCACAATCTCCCTGATATTCATTTGCAAAAGTAGGCAACCATGATTTATCACTAACAATTGCAACATCATGGAAACCCTTGAGTGACTTCCACTCATTTTATGGTACAGTTTTGTGCTTTGGTTGGTTAGTACAAATTGTATCAGGAAACATAAGCTATTGTGACAGGTGAACAAAATGAATCGTTGCAACTCTGACATTAACTAAAACATTTTAAATTTAAACCAGTTATCTACAAAGAAACATAAGAAAAGTTAATCCTAATCCTTTGTCAATACAGTTTCCTGCTTAAAGCATACTTACCGTGTGACATTAAAAAGTTTAGTGTACATACAAGTAAAAAAACATGTTTGTTATAAATATATTCTGGGCTGAGATCACATAAGCTCGCAGAACAGGACATTCTTCTACCTTCATCTTAAGCACTTTCCCTTAGGGTAGATTAGAAATGACAGAAAATACCTACTGTTCTACCCTTAACTGATCAAAACATGTGTCTTCGCGTAGAAAAAGATCAGCTGCACAAAGAGATACTCTGTGTACTGTACAACCACCAATACTCATTACCTTATTATACAACATGAATATCTGCAGATGAAACTGTATATTTATTATGTCAGCTGAGTGAGCCAAGAGCAATGTGTACAAAGTTTCAAGTTAAATCCAAGCGAGACATTACTCACCAAAATTTTCTTTGTTGACAATGGAATTTAAAGGTAAACAAATTAAACATTAGACAGAAAATTACAATAATGCAAATATCTGTTGGAATTGTTTGATACACTGCAAAGGGATTTGTGCTTTTAGCGATGTTTCCTTGAAATGTGATCTCTTTGCAGAAGATTTACATGTGTAGTGCAAGGATTTCCAATACACAACGACATACTTATGTGCAAAAATAAACCTAACTAGTGTGTTAATGGAATATATTAGCTCCACCACTTATATCTAATATTATCCCAATACAGGCACTAGAATTACATGGTTAAACAACGTGTGTAATGACACAGACAACACTGAATTTGGGTTTCTGTAGGTGGTGTAGTAAATAGGGCCTGGATTGCCAAATCTAGCAGCCAGGTTGTGTGCGCAACTATTAGCAATAACAAAGGACCACTACAACCTAAAGCTGGACAAATCCCAGTGCCATTTACATATAGCTCCTAAATCTTCCCAGCGCTACTCAAGTGGTTGTAACAATAAAGGGGACAAAAACAGCGGACTGAAATAAAAATTAAACTATTGCACATATCAAGTTAATAAATAAACACACACACATATACACACACACACACACAGTACAGAAGCAGAGAAGGCTACCACCACACTTACCGCTATGTTAGAAATAATGTCTCCAGATGTGCAATCTTCCTTTTGGGATTTGGATTTGTCATAAGAAGCCACACCATGGCCATTCTGCAGAATCTTTTCTGGCCCCATGTGTACACCATTCACTGCAGCAGGCTTTGAAAGAATCTTTGCCTTGTCAACCCTGTTTTCTTTCACTTTATTGCTGGCTGTGCAGGGTAAGACAGCAGCTGATCCAGAGGAGCGTGTTGAATTTGTAGAACTTGATCTCTCAATCTCATCCTGAGACTGCTTCAAAACAGCCGTTCTGGGAACTTTACCTTGAGCATATTTAGAATGGGTTGGGGCATGTGCAGGTTGGCTGGGGAAGAGCAGCTTGTTAATTGGCTGCTTCTGAAATTTAGCAATAGCTGCTACAGTTTTCAGGTCCTGTTCTAGAACAGATTTTTTACTTGCTGTCTTGATGGCAGAAGCCAGGGCTCTAGGAGATGCCTGAGGGGATGATGCGTTGGACTGTGACTGCGGGGAACGAGGAGAAGACTTCGAGGCATATGAAGGACAATCCTTTGTTAGCAATGCAGCTCTGGTTAGTACTTTTGCCTTTACATTCTTGAAGTTAGGCTTTGGAAAGTTTACTACCTCTGTTTTCTTTGCTTTTGCAACAGAGATGGCAGGGTTGGGTTTTCTATAAGTTTGCTTTGTTGTGGCATTCCCAGTACCAGGGCCAAGTGTATTTAGGTTGTTCCCTTCCTTGATAGAATCTGCTTTTATGGGTTTTTCAATTTTCCCAATATCATCTAATACCGGAACATGGAAAGTAATGTTTTTGGACTCTGGTAAAGGCGTGGAAGTATATGCCTTGGTATCGGTTTCTGAATTTGGACTTCCTATTAAAAAAGTATCCTCGCCATTGTGCCCTGAGGAGTTATCCATGTCTTTACTGTCTACGTTTAAAGACCGCGTTCTGCTGGAAGACTTACACTGCTCGTCCACATAAGCACCATTTTCTGTTACTAGGTTTACTTCCTCTATATGTAAAACTGGAAGATTAGCTTCTTGATCTGTTTCTGGAAGGGAACACACATTCTTATTTACATCATCCTTCATTTGATTAGCTGGGGAAATGTTATCAGGAGGGCTAAGAACTTTCTCATTATTACAGTCTTCAAGCACATCATGGCATGTTATTACATTCATTGCAGCCACTTGGTCTTCAGGGGTCAGATCGTGTTCTTTGGAATTTTGGTAGTGTGCAGGCACTTCAAAATAATTTAACTCTTTATTGAATGACTCAACACTATCACAGCCACCAGGCATCTTGTTAGTCCACTTCATAGACCCTGAAAACACATCAATGGAGGTATTTGGTAACGCAGAACTCTCTAAAAAAGAAGCGCTCGTCGGCTTTTCCGAGCTAGTTGAAACAAAACTATTTTTCCTCATGCGCATTTCACTCATGTCCAGTGACAAGGAGAACAAGCTCAGTGTTGGTACATCCATGTCCTTGTGCATTGTAAATGGTGCCCCCACATCTACCTGCTCAGATACAACATTCCCACAAGCTTCATCAGTTTGCTTTACAGTGAACTGGGAAGTACTCCGATCAGTGTTGCTGTAATACGCATCGGCTGGCTTCTGTAGGTAAGGCACAGGCTGTTTTACATCCTGTTTATTGTGCAAACATTTGAGCACGCTGGGATTTGTGGTAGATTCATGGTGGGAAAACACACAGGCCTTGGTGGGGATTATTTCGAACGACTCCTTGTTAATATAATCTACAGTATCCTCAAACTGCATTTGGTTTCCATGCAACGTACTCATGACCTCAGACACATCATTTTCTGAAGTCTTTTTTGTATAGTCCACAGTACTGTCCAGCTCGGTATGGTACTGTGGTATAGAATCATCGCCATCATCATATTCATTCCTTGTCACTGCAAGAGCGGTATCATGGGAATTCAGGTTACGCTCACACTTTACAAATTTGAGAAACTCATCTTCCTCATTTCCATTAGTATCGTCATCATACAGCTGTGGGGAGCCAAATTCATTAATGGGGGAGGACACCAGATTCTGCCCATTCATCCTGGTGCTTTCCAGCTTGTCCCTACAATCAGGGCATTACAAGTATAGAAAGCAAGTAGTGTTCTCTGTATCCGGGCTAAAAGCAGTGTCATATGAAATACTGTAAATGTAGACCGGGACTCATCAGAATGCAGCAAATGTTGATTCGACCTGTAAAAGTAGATGAAAAGTAATTAACTACATGGTTATAACACAGCCAATACCATGGACTTTTAAGTTATAACATTATCTATTATAGACCATACATTCAGGATGATGCTGGTTAGGTGCAAGTATATGCATTGTAGGTTTACCTACAACAGGGGACTTAATACAATAATCAAATACACATGTATAATGTAATGCACAATATGCCATAGCTTTAGAAAATGTATACAGCACTTATAGCTTTATAATCAGTATGTCTTTAGATGGGTATACACTATACAACTATCAAGTTAATCAGAAATGAGGAGATCTGTAACATAACATGTGTTTGTAGGGATATTTAGAATGTACTGTTGTGAATGGTTGATTTAATATTGTAAAAGTGACATGTAACATAGCGATATGTTAAGACCTGTTAAAAAAAAACAAAAAACGAAATAGCCATAATAGGGTGTTTGGCCCGAGATTGTTCACAATATTCTACTGATGAAAATGTTCTGAAGATTTGATTGCAGGACCAAGAAACATCTGATAAGCTATACAAAAACACATTTTATTATACACGTTTTAGTGTGTGACCTAACGTGCTTTTACAAAATAAAAATTATTTGTGCGTCGCTTGTTTTCTCATTTTTATATTTTGAGGTCAGAAGTAGCTACAATGGAAAGATATTATTTGTTATCAGCTTGTATTATGATTTGTTGTGTTTTTCTATGATGGATATTGTATAGGGAGTTGTGGGCATAAGTGATTTCCTTGTTTGCATAAATTACCCTATCTGCCATTACACTTGTAGAGACTTCATACTCTGCTAAGGGTGTGTAATATAATTACATGAGCCTTATACTGTGCAATGCCACTGCCTTTCAAAGGAGGCAATGCTTGTCAATTGATAAGTGTGGGAACATGGACACAAATGACTTTCAGAACTTCTAAGAGACGCTCGAGTCAAGCAGCCAAAACAAAAAAGGCAGCTTGCTGCATACTGCAAGTCAATTATTCATGAATCACTACAACCTAGAGGCATCCCTAAGAAGACACCACGCAGGGCAAGTTTCACCAATTATAGTTTTAAGAGACTATTGGAAGTAGCATTGGAGAAGCTATAAAGCAACAAACTGCTTTCTTCAAGCAGTATAAGGTTTTATTAAACAATCCAAATAATATTTATTATTACATTTCTTACACATTGTACAGGAAAGCAAACAGCAGCGGCCACAATTTACCAATTCCCCCTTTATACCACACTGAAAACAATTACTCTACACATCAGAAGTGGACATTCTGGGGGTACAAGCCAGTACTATGTGTCAGGGCAAGAGTGTGACAGGGGCAGGGGAGTAGTGAGGGTGGAACTTGTGCTCCGGGCGCAGGGAGACCAAAGGAGTGCCACATAGCATAGCCAAGTACCATCCACAATAACTAAAATACTATTACATGTGGCGTAATATTAGGGGTCTGAAATGGCACACTATATACTGTACAAATAGGGAATATCATGAGTCTTCCAATGACACACATTATATAAGTATATAGTGTGCCATTCCCAGATCCATAATATACACCACATTTTATAATGTGTCATTGGAAGACTGATGATATTCCCTACATGTACATAGTGTGTGCCATTCCCAAACCCTAATATAAAACCTTATATTATATTATGTGTCATTCCCAGAACCATAACATACCCCATATGTGCTTATAGAGTGTGCTGTGCCCACAGATGTGTAAAAAGGAAGGGGGATGTGTAATGGATTTGGGGTAGGGAGAGAGATGTGTAATGTAAAAGGGGAATAGAGGGATGATGTGTATGGAGGGGGTTCAGGGAGGGGGAAGTGTATTGAATAGGGGGCACAATGAGAGGTATGTCATTAGGGGGAGAGACCGAAAGGTAGATGTGTAACAGAGGAAGAGATGTAATGGGGGGGATGTGTAATGGCAGCTATCTTTAATTTCTCCACAGACTTTCAGTGCAGTAAGAATCAACTTGAAGCATGAAGAGAAGGATCAACAATCAATATTCATTCAAGTAAAAAATGTTAGGGAACATGCTCACCCCGATCCCTGGCCCACTACACTACAAGAGGATGGACGTTCTCAGTCCCCGGTTAAAAACTGTTCATTCTGAGATAGCGACATCTGAAAGTTCCTTTTCGGATGTCCCTATTTCGAATAACGTCCAGTTTCAATATTTTTTTTTAGAATGGGTGAGTATGCTGATCGGCAAACCCACCCATTCTGATTCACAAATACCTCCGTTGCTATCGCCGGACCGAGAGAAAAGTGAGTAACCTCTCCGCTCGGAGTAGAGAGGATTAGGGTCAGGCTGCAGGGGAGGGAGGGTGAGGATCAGGCTGCAGGTGAGGGAGGGTTAGGATCAGGCTGCAGAGATACACTACAAGCTAGAGTGTACTCACCTCTGTATCGGGCCATCTTAATCTAAAGGTCTCATGAGATGACCTTCATTGTAGCCCAGAAAGGCTACAAGGCCTTGTGCTTTTGGTCACATAACCCCACAACATACCTCACAACATTGGAAAGAGGCATGGTAGAGGAGGAGTGAGTGTGTCTGGAGAAAACGGGTGTGTCCTGCACCACCCAGAGTGTGGGTCTAGTGCCTGCATCTTTTATTAATTCAGCCATCCATATGTCTGCTACTTATTATTTGTCCAGACATCCATATGTCTGTCCCTTTTATTTTATGTCCAGCTCCATGTGTTCCCCTGTTCATATGTACAGCCATCCAGGGGTGGGGTTACTGGTTTCCCAGAAACCCACGACCCCTCCCCCCACACACACACACACAAATAAAAAATTTGAAAAAAATGCCCCAAAAAAATATTTGCAAAAGGTGCATGGCTTCGTGATGCAGACTGACTTAGAGGAAAATGTTAATTGCCTATGCTGTAATAAGGAAGCTGGATTCATTGGAATCCGGACAATTGGGGGTATGCCACAATACCCAAAGATCCTGTGGAAATGTGTAACCTGAATTAAAGTTAACACTGAAATAATCCCTCCTCACAAAGCTCACTGCCTGTGGGTTGTAAATTCTGTAATACATCTAAAAACAGAACACTGCAAGAAAAATCATTCATGCATGGTCTGCTGCATTGCTTATTTTGGTGCTCTTCTTACTGGATAACCACATTATTAAATTATTCCCCAAGCCTATGTTGTATGCAGAAGCTAGACAAATTTTCCTTGCAAATAGCTTTTAGACCTGGTCAAACTTTTCTAGTTTCTACATTTGTTGCCTGTATTTTACAGAATCAAATACAAACATTTTTGCTAACCCACAAAAACATCAATAAGCCTGCACTTGCTTTCATATCCTTACTCATTGCAAGTTATATCCCAGCTCACTCTCAGATCTGCACAGAATATACAGCTCTCCTCTACACTGAACAGATGCTCTGATCTCTGGTTACAGGACTTCTCCTGTGCTGCACCCACTCTCTGGAATAACCTTCCATGGCAATTAAGACTACCTTCTAATCGTCAAACTTTCAAGCGCTCCCTTAAACTCATCTCTTCAGACAAGCTTGCCAAACTTGTAACAATCCAATGTCCTGTACAGTGTAAGCTTGAGGGCAGGGCTCTCTTAGTCCTGTCCTCAAGATTACATGTTATGATTGTTAAAATTGTAAAGCGCTATATAATGACAGTGCTATATTAAAACCTACATTTGAATCTTAAGATTTATTTTTTGGAGAGGCCCAAAGCATATTTTTGTACCTGGGCCTGCCACTAGCTTTCTTTATGAAGAAAATCTTAATCCTCAACTATCTCACATTATATTTATAAAATTCCATTGGACTGCTTTATCCAATCAAAACAAGTAAACAAATTAAAAGAAAATCAAAAACATTTCCAATTAATGATTGTGGAAGCAGCAATATTGTGAAGATTTCCCTGGGAAATAATGACACGAGGAATAATCACTATGAATTTCATACAGATTCTAATGAGTAAGCATGTTCAAAATAAAAGGATTACTATCAAAGTTTGTCATTTGAAGCACACACTAGAAAATCAAACTTCATTTACTAAAATAAATATTCAAACAATTAAGTCTCCCAGTAGGACATTCAATAAAATAAATAAATAAAATGAAAAACTAAAATAGGAATATCTTCAAGTTGTTGATGTCATTTGAGCAGATATGCTTAGGAACACGACTGAGTTCAGTGACTGCTGTCACAAGCCTCTGGTTTTCAGTACAGTACAAAAATTTTGACCGACAGCCAAGTGTCTCTACTGCTGAGATCTTATGAAAACCAGAATTTTAACATATATAGACAGCATTAAATATGGACAAAATATGGAAATGGAATTGAGTCTAAATATATAATCCCTGCTATACTGAAAGCAAAAACACCAAATTTACTAAGCCACAAAAAGTAAATCACCAACGTACATTTTTCTCCCCAGCAGGGACCTTCAGAGTGCCTGCAGAATGTGAAGATACACATTTTCCTTTTAGCCAAAACAGATAACCATGAAGTGGTGCTTTTTCTCTACAGGAAATTTGTTGCCAGTAATTCCAGGTACACATTATACAATTATGAATGACCAGATTATCAAGCATTGCATATACTGGATCAATGTGTCAACACATCAGCAAAAGATCTCGTCTGATATTCTGATAGGAAAGTATGCCTATTGGATTGGCAGCTAAATGTAAAAAATCCAACACTCTGGGCCCGATTCAATTGCCGGCGAAGTTTTCAAAAAGTTTGTCGGTAAAAATACGACGCCTTCGCCGGCAAATGAGCGATAAAAATTTGCCTAATCAATTATTTTTTTACCACTGCGCTAAAACAGCAGGCAGCGGTAAAAAATAACCAGAGGAAAAAAAAAATCTCTCTGTTAACGCCGCCAATCACCTCCTGCTAGCAGGAGGTGACAGGCGCTAGTGAGAGACTATTACCCAGTGCCTGAAATCACGTTGTCACGATACTTCAGGCACTAGGTAATAGCCTCAGTAGCGCCCGACACTTCCTGCTAGCAGGAAGTGATTTGCAGCGTTAACAGAG
>WWET01000649.1:262726-273443 GCA_011038615.1 Limnodynastes dumerilii | reverse complement strand
GTGTGTGTGTGTATATATATATATATATATACACACACATACACACACACACACCAGATGTTTGTGTGTAATATTCAATCATCTCATCTAAGTAAAAACAACACTTCCTTTTCAGCAAGTGTTTGTGAACATGCTTAGCCCACTAATTACATCTCTGTCTCCATTTTAGCACTTACACACATGGCACCAGATTCCCCCATGTACGCATTCTACGTAACAACGACGTATATAAAAAAAATAAAAATGGGGTTGCAAAACCGGTTCATGGTAATTTTAGTATTATGATATTTATATATTTCATAAACTATTGGTATAAACACTCCTCATTCTTCATTATTAAGTGATAGAACGCATAAATATCTGTTATAACTAAGCAATGCTTTTTTGTATTGAAAATAATAAAAATAATGTCCGCTACGCTCTACATTGATTATCTGTCCGATATTCCAATAGCTGGATAATCAGACCAATAATCACTCTAGTTTATTTAAAGCTCAAGACCCTAGATTTACCAAACCTCTACCTTATACTTCATTTTCAGCTGACAATGTCTGTTTCCAGCATTGTGATTGGTGGATGACCAACACAATCCACCAAACAGTACGATTATATCATCCATCACTGATTTGAGACTGGCCACAGCCATCAATCATTTGGCTTACCTATAACCTAAAAACTGCTTAAGTGGCAACTGGGACACAGGGAGAGCAGGGTCATCTTTCCCACTGGGCACAGTAGACAGCCACCTTGGGCCCCAAAAGTCTGAGGGCCTTTGAGCACTGCTGCCTGGCCCACACGGTCAAAGCATTTTGGAACAGACAGCACTGGCTCATGGGTGAAATCCCCAGCAGGTTAGTGCAGTCAATCCACCCCTTACTGCAAGGGTTGGGAGCCTCAACATATGTTGTGCATGTTGCTAGGGTTTTAAGTAGAGGCTCTGAAATTCAATGCAATTGAAGCAGTGCATCCGCGTGGTGTCAGGACTGCATTGCTGCACTACTTTAGTAAGAAGCCATCACTTAGCATAGGCAGTGTCTGGCTCCATGTATTATTAGCAGGGCCAAGCAATGCGTCTGTGTCACTGGGCACTTACTTCATGATGACAATGGTGTGACCTAAGGTCATATCCATGTCAACATTAAAGAGAACGCAGAGACGTGAAGAGAAGCAGACGGAAAATTTCTAAGCCACTAAAACAAAAAAAATAAATAAAGAAAGAAGAGTATGGATTGGATTGCTGGACTTACAGGGGGGCATAATGCTAGCTGGACACACAAGGTGGGGGGCAAACGCTGGCTGTACACACAAGGTGGGTGAGAGAAGCCGTCTGGACACACAAACAAGCAAGCAACTTGAAGAGTTTGCGATTTTAATATGTTCTAAAGCTTCGGCTAGATTTTTATCCCGTGAATGAGTTTGCAGTGGCAAATTTTTATACAATTAATAGTCAAGTTAAGCACCTCGTCACCTTTTGCAACCTTAGTTCAGAGTTGCCGACTATCCCGGAATGTCTGGGAGAGTCCCAAAATTCGGGCAGTTCTCCTGGTATCCCGGGAGAGCCAGCAAATCTCCTGCAAGGGACTTGAGTCACATGGTTTCCATTAAAACCACCAGCCTCAAGTCCTGCCCCCCTGCCTAGCAACACTAGTTTACTAGTGTTGCTAGAAACATGGAGGGACTTGATGACGCATAATGCATCACAAAGCCCCGCCCCAAACCATGGAAAACTCAAAGAAAAAGTGTCATTAATATTCAAGGGGCGGGGCTTAATGATGTGATTTGCATAAATTGCGTTGTTACGCTCTGCCACCCACATTCATTTATTGCTTCCCTCAGGGAACTCCCAGGGGGAAGCTTTTGAATTTAAAGTCAGTAACCCTGCCTTAGTTATTTCAGTGAACTTACATTTATTTGACAATGCTTTGTAACATTTGTTTAAAATGCCAGTTTAAGGTTAAAAGTTGTGTGGCCCCCTGGAGAGACATCAGGATGTGTAATGCTGGCATAGGATCTATAAAGGTCAGTCAGCCATTTTGAGGATTGGTCCCGTTTACCCAAGGCTGTTTATCCTTGAATAAACTAGGATTCAGATATTTGCACTGTGTATAGGCTACTAAAGTTCTTTTAACACCCCCACAGCACACCCACCATGGGAGGTAGCCATATCTAGATAAAAAGGTTTGTTATTTGTTTAACCCATGATGACAGGGCTTTTATCAAATTGGTTAGTTGCTTCAAAAGACCAGTGACATGCACACCACCAATGAATGTTTCCATTAAAGTACTATAATTTCTTTACCCATATAGTCATGTTGCACCATCACATAATAGTTGGATGCAGTACACCTTCATCACATGATGTGCATCAGCTCTATGCAGTACAACAAACAGAGCTCTGATTGGCTGTTTCTCCCTGCAGCTCAGAACATAACATTTTGTGTGGGTCAGTGTTTTTTTTAAAGTCACAAAGATTAGAAGAACAATGAAATGACCCAGCACATACATTTATTTACCTTACCATGTCTAAGTAAAGCAGTGTGGAAGTGAAACTGGTGTGTTGCTTTATCCCTCGGTTGGAGTTTTTCACCCACTCCGTATTCTGCCTTGAATGCAGCCACAGTCATTTTCCAGCTAAAGCTAACTTCAAAATAAAAGACCAGCTACTAGCATATGCACAGAAAAGCAGATTTAACAGGGCTTAGAAACAATTTGAGTGTATTTACAAGGCAGTTTTTTGTTTTTGTATCAGACAAGTGTTAGTTAGGGTAAGGAATATTATGGCATTTAAAAAGAAGTTTAATTTAATTCCATAGTGGAAAAAATAATTATTACCAAAATCACAAATACATAGTTTCTACTTCCCAATATTGAACCAGAACTTAAAATAACAAGAGGAAATGCAGACAGTCAGTTACACATGGCAAACTAATCATTTACTGTAAGAAAATCAACGTTCTTAGAGACAGAAAAATGTATGGAAAAACACCTACGTTTTAGCAAGTCATTTAGTACAAGTGGTGGAATCAATGCATAAAGTAAAGTTGTTCCAGAAACCAAGGACAACTTGTTCCTATAACTCAGACAAACTGAAATATAATATCCCCCATATTAAAATTTAACACACTTTTTCTAGCAAATTCCACCTGAATATAACACTACACAAAAAAGTATTTAAATATATATTTAAAAAAAAACTACAATGCACTGCATCCAATTGTTTTTATTACTGATGGCCGACACCTCAAATGGATGTTACTGAACGCCACAAACACTAAGAATGGAATGTGATTTAGGGAAGCCCCCATAGTGATGGAAGCCTGGGACCCATGTCTTTTGGACCATACTATTCCAGCCCGGGCAAGTTTTAAACTAAATGAGGGGGAAAAAAAGGCTACTTTTCTTTTATTGTATTTTAACTATTTTTCCTCTCTGTAAGGGAAACAATGATCTGCTGTCTGACCTTGGCAACAAAAAAGCACAATAACTATCATAGGGAAAGTGGTGGGGTGGATACAGTGCATACGCAACTCTTATTTAAGATGGGTATTTTACACACTTTGGCTGTACATGGGACGAATTCTAAAATGTCTTCAGCAAGCTCCACTAGAAGTGGGGACTCTTTAAATTCATTACAGGGAGCATCTCTCAAGCAGTTGGTGAGAGAGCCCACTTGTAAAGAGGTAATCTTAGATTTGGTACTTACAAATGGCAATAAAACTCAGAAATGTGGGTGACGACCTAAGATTCAGTGATCAGCAAGCAGTATAGTTTAGTATAATGACAGAAGGCCGGATCCAGATTTAGTACAGATAGCCTAAACTGCTAGGCTAAACGGACTGGAGTGCGCAAACTGTAGGCTAAACGAACTGCAGTGGGCATACACCCTTCAGATGTTACATTAGTGTTACGAACGCAACACTAACTTTACTACCATTGTACGGAACTTAGTCCCCTGCGATGGCATTTACGTGGGAAGGGGCAGTACTTCCCCTTCGCCTGCAAAGTGGGCAGGGGGAAGCATGTAAATTGTACAGTAAATTGTACAGTAAGTTTCCCAACTTACGTATGGATCAGCTGTCGGATGGAAAGCAGAGAGCGTGCGGGAGTGCGGATCTGGTCCAGAGACATGTAGCACACAATGGCAAGGGTGCTAGATTTTATATAGGCAGATTTTGTGGAAATTGGGAAAGGTGTAAGTGATTCTCTGGCAGAGTAAAGGCACATGAAGAGAGTACAGAAGCAGTGGTTAACTTCATTAACAGCAACAGACCTCTGTATCAAAAAGGTTATGAAAAACCCCACAAAAAAGAAAGCCAATGTTGTTTACAAAAAAGGTAGCAAATATAGTGAAAGCAATAAAGATGGCCTTTATGAATTAATAGCAAAGTCAGAATAAGAATGATAGGGAGGAGCATTTTGCAAATCAGAAGGAGACTGAAAATGTGATCAGGACAGCAAAGACAAACAAAGGAAAAAAGTGCCCCACTTGGTACAAGGGGACAAAAGCTTTTTAGGTATAAAAATGAAGATGCATTCTCCGTAAAGAAAGTGACATTTGCTAAATACAGACAGTCAAACTCATTTTCGTCTGTCTATTTTTCAAACATCACTATGTAAAATGAATAAGTATTTTTTGGTAAAACTTACTCATTCATTATTTACGAAACCTGGAACCCACCACTGCATTGGACAGGTTAGTGGGTACTCTTAGGGTTAGGCTACAGGGAAGGGAAGGTTGGGTAATGAAAGGGAGGGTTAGGGTGAGGATTAGGATAAGGGTCGGGGTTGGATAAACACTTACCACTCACCGCTGCAGATTTGTTACTGGGATCTTAGATTTCTTGTCCATTTTAGTACATCCTAAGATACTGAGAGAGTTTAGAGGGGTGCTGGAAAAAACAGTAATTAAATTATTCAACCAGTTACTAAAAAATAGGAGCAGTTCCAGAGGACTGCAAAATAGCAAATGTAATCCCTTTGCAGCTTCTTCCCTACTTCCACTTTTATGCAAACTACTGACCAGTGAATCTAACATCAGTAGTAGGGAAACTGATGGAAATTGTTACATAAACAAAATGTACATTATCTTAAAGCCAATAACTTACAGGATCCCAAGCAGCATGGATTCACTGGGAGAAGATCATGTCAAACAAATATTATTGCATATTTTGACTGGGTTACTAAAGTATTAGATAAAGGGTAGTTGTAGACATAGCTTATCTAGATTTTAGTAAGGCTTTTGATGCTGTGCAACATTGCAGACAAATAAAATGGAAACTTTGGGCTCGGATTTAAAAAGATAGTTGCATAGATATAGGTTATAGAATAGACAGAGGGTTGTAGTAAACAGAATCCCTTCTAGGGATAGCAAGGTAACCAGTGTACTTGGACCAGTACTATTTAATATCTTTATTGGTGATATTACCTGTGGTTTCGAGCTGAAAATATGCCTTTTTGAAGGTGACACAAAGCTATGTAATAGGGTAGACACACCAGGAGGGGTACACAAAATTAGTGATAATCTAGGCAGACTAGAGGAATGGTCAAGAGTGTGGCAACTACTGTTTAATGCCAAATAATATGTAATCATGCACTTGGGGTGCAAAAACACAAATGCAGCCCAATCTATAATTAATGGCACTTCATTGGAAACTGGATGTATGGGTCATTTCATGTGACTTAAAGGTAGCCAAGCAATGTAACAAAGCAATGAGAAAGGCAAGTCAGATGCTTGGTTCTATATGGAGAGGAATTCGTAGCAGAAGGAGAAGCAGTAACGCCCCTTTACAGATTGTTGGTACGACCTCACTTAGAATACAGGGGTCTATTTACTTATGATTTCATTTTTTAATGAACAATGCTGATCCAGGCTCGCATATCTTCGCAGCAAGCCTGGCAAGCAAATCCAGTCCCGCCCCCACACGTGTGAGCCAGAAGGGATTTAGTCTCCAGAACCTTATGCCCCTAGTAGTATCTAGAGAGATCTTAAGATGCAATGGAGAATGGTCAGACACCCCTCTTGTCGAATATCGCACCTCTAGTACATGGGGGGTAACATTAGAAGACACCAACGCTAAATCAATGCGGGACATAGCATTATGAGTGGCAGAATGACACGAGAAATATTTTTGATGTGGATGGTGAAAACGCCAAACATCTACCAGACCCATTTCACCTATAAACCTAGAGAAAGCAGTGGGGGCCGGAGCTGTCGAATCAGTGTGCTCATTCCATCTGTCCAACCGGCTGTCCATTACATTATTAAAATCACCGAGGCAGATTACCCTTGCCTCAGGCACAGAGGACATAAATACCGCCGCTTTCCGCATCACCTCGTGATTAAACGGAGGAGGTATATAGACACCCAGTAGGACATACGGAACAGAGGAGATCCTAGCGTGCAAAAACACAAAACGACCATGCATATCTATTTGAACCCGGTCAACACTAAAATGAAGGTGCTTGCGAACCAGCAAAGAAACCCCTCTAGAATGACTGGTATAAGTGGCATGATAGGCCCACCCAACCCAGGGACGTTTCAGAGCCATAACCTTCCCCCCCACCAAATGCGTTTCAAGCAAGCATATAATGTCAGCCCGAGTTTGCCGGAGCTGAGCAAGGACCAGCGAGCGCTTGATTTTATCATTAAGTCCCCGCGTGTTCCAAACCAGCAGGGTCAAATCTTCTCTCTTAGCATCTTGCAACATAACAGCGCATGGCAAAGAAAAAACCTCCCGGATAGAGCATGAACAACATCACAGGCTACTGCCCTCAGTACATATTTGCAATAAAGACCTTTAACCGCTACCAGCATATCAAAAGCATACCATTGAGTGAGTACATGAACACACACCATTGTAAACCATAACCCCTTCCACCCACTCCCCCCCTGTATACCCACCATAACCAATGGGATACCTATGACCCTTAACAGTAACTATCCCCACCCTTAACCCAAACACTACAGCTTAATACTTTAAGCAATTAAAACTAACTAGGGAGGCTAATACCACTAACCGTAAGGCTATTAACATTGCAGACTTTTAAATAAAATGGGCTCGGATTTAAAAAGATAGTTGCATAGATATTGGTTATAGGATAGACAGAGGGTTGTAGTAAACAGAATCCCTTCTGGGGATGGCAAGGTGACCAGTGTACTTGGACCAGTGCTATTTAATATCTTTATTGGTCATATTGCCTGTGGTATCGAGCTGGAAATATGCCTTTTTGAAGGTAACACAAAGCTATGTAATAGGGTAGACACACCAGGAGGGGTGCACAAAATTAGTGATAATCTAGGCAGACTAGAGGAATGGTCAAGAGTGTGGCAACTACTGTTTAATGCCAAATAATATGTAATCATGCACTTGGGGTGCAAAAACACAAATACAGCCCAATCTATAATTAATGGCACTACATTGGAAACTACTGAGGAGGAAAAGGATGTATGGGTCATTTCATGTGACTTAAAGGTAGCCAAGCAATGTAACAAAGCAATGAGAAAGGCAAGTCAGATGCTTGGTTCTATATGGAGAGGAGTAACGCCCCTTTACAGATTGTTGGTACGACCTCACTTAGAATACAGGGGTCTATTTACTTATGATTTCATTTTTTAATGAACAATGCTGATCCAGGCTCGCATATCATCGCAGTGAGCCTGGCAGCATCGTTCATTAAATTTACTATTACTCACCCTACCTGCGAGGTCCCGCGATGATGTCTCTGCTCATCAAGCGAAGTATGAATGAAGTCCTGCGCATGGGCAGAGACTCTGTTTCCTGACTTAGAAAATTTCAGGTCCAGATATGAGAAAACACTGCACATGCAACTACTATTTTCCATGGCGATCTATCGTCTGTAAATAAGAAACAGTTCAGTTTCATGTGATAGTGCCCATTTTCACATGAAAATGGGCATTACGGTGTTCAGTGCTGGAGGCCATATCTCCAGAAAGACAAATACATTAGAGACTGTGCAAAGAAGAGCAACTAAAATGGTCCATGGCCTGTGTCACAAAACATACCAAGAAAGGCTAGAGGAACTAAACATGTATAGCTTGGAGCAGATAAGAGGGAAAATAGGATAGCAGCTTTCAAATATATCAAGAGTTGTGACCTGCGAGAGGACGATGGCATTTTTCAAAGGAAGAGGTGTAACAGAACACGAGGGCATGAATATAAACTGGAGGGTGGTAGTTTCACAGAATATGTGCAGAATAATTACTTCACCGAAAGGGTGATAGATAAGTGGAATAACCTCCCATCTGAGGTGCTTGAGGTAACACAGCAGAACAGTTTAAACATGCTTGGAATATAAGAATATCCTAAGTCTCAAACTAAAAATGGAGGGTAAAAATAAAAATAGGTTCCGTATATTTTTAAACAACTAAAACTAAAGTTGTTAGTTGTTTTTAAACAACTAAAACAACTAAACAACTGGTACGCTGGTATAATTGGCTTAATTCTGAAAGACCATTTATCTTATAGCTGATTGCAGACTGCTGGCAGTTACCAGCAGTCTGCACCATAAAAAGCAGCAGATCTCTATCTTTCCTGTAGCCTTATCCTAACCTTCCATGTCCTGCAGCCTAACCCTGACCTTTTACACACCGCAACCTAACCTTAACATACCTGCCATAACCTGTGGCTGTTGAGAACAGGGAAATTGGTTCTCGTTCCCAAAAGCAAATTTCTATTTTCATTTTCAAACAATGATACAGCCACCATTCAACTGGTGACTGTATCATGGAGCAACAACCACATCCCATGTTGCTCACAAATAGCAATGCCCATCTGTTCAGCTGTGATACAGGCCAGAGGTGCTTAATATTTTCTCACTCAACAATTAGGGACACATTAAACAGAGTTGCACAGACATGCTAAATACATTGACATAGTAAAATAACCTCATGTCCCCTCCTAATTGGAGTTGTGTGTTTTGTTTTGTTTTTAAATCTAAAAGGACCTATGATGGAGCAGACACTTTTCTTTACACAAGTCTATATGCGGTTAGAGGAACCGGCCATCTGGCGGTAATTTCTCTGTACTTTAAGAAATTCCATATTTATACTGCTACAAACCATATCTATGTCAACCTTCAGTCAACTTGGTCCTACCAATTGCTAATATATTGGAGTTTTGGAGATCTTAAGGCCACAAAGTGTGTTCTCGGCTTCCAGAAGCAATGAAAATTTATTTCACTTTAAATCTGGTCGTACAAGAAAAATGCCCTCTAAAAACAAAAAAATTTGTAGTAAAGAAGAACTTCAAAATGAAAGGGAAACATGGAACTTTACTACTGGGCTAAGTCACGTTAATTTGGTAAATGTCATCTGTTGCAAACAGAATTAGTTTCCAAAAATTATGTTTACAAGTCCAAATAACACTTTAAAAGTTAGGCTGGTCAGTATCCAGCAATGTATGTGCCATACGCAAAAGTAAAGTATTCTGCTTGTATGCAAATAAGAAATTTCATTTGACTCTCATAAAATTGAACATTTTGACGGTGGAAATGTACTACTGTGTCCCATTTGATTTAAAACTCTGGACCAGATAAAGTATATTACATTAACAAATATGGCACAGATTATTAAATACAGAAATACAATTAATGTAGATTAAAGCTTCCCACAAACTTGTAGCATATGTCTCGTACCTTTTTTTTTTTACCTTTTTGTACCTTTTGTACAGTTATGGAACATAAAAATGTTGGGCCAGTATTAGGCTTTAAAAAATAAATAAATAAATAAATAAAACCAGCAAAGAACCTAGCACTAATAGAATTGTAAAAGGAAAACAAAACAAAAATAAAAAATAATAATAATTTCACATATTTAGAGGGTAGAAATAGTGGAAGATGCACTTCTAGACAACTTATACACACACCATAGTAAAAGTAAAAGTGAGTGACCGACCATTTCCAATTTATGACCTAACATACTCTGACACATGATCCGATGTCACATTATTGATCATTCCCAAGATGGCTACCTCATCCTTTGCAAAAACTTTATAGACAAACCACCATTTCAACCAAAATAAAAGCAATACTAATAAAATGTTTCCATATGTATTCTATTCCATGAATAAAGACAATAAAAACACCTTCGGTTTTACACACTTGGATCAGTTGTGCACTTCATTCTGATTGCCATCTACAGCACATATTCATTACTGGAAATGGTATATTCAATAACACATCTCATGCTACATTTATTCTAACGCATTGGCTTTTAAAAAAAAAAAAAAAACACCCAAAAACCTGCATTTATTTATTTATTTATTTTATTGGAGAAAGAGAAACCTGATCATACACAATGCTGACCTGGGTTTCTTTACATTAGACGTACTGACTTCAATAAGTATTGTAATTGCAAACCTCATGAATGATTCATTCATACACTGGATATTTGAGCAGTAAGGGATCTCTCTCCTATTGTGGCAGAGCCAAGAAAATTAGACAAAGGACAGTCCTATTCACTTAGACGCTGATCTGCAGCACATCCTACAACAATGCATTAAACCGAGGAGTTTTAATACATTAACATGCAATCTAAACCTAATTTCATATTATTAGAATGGGAGAGGGAGAGGGAGAGCATTTGCCTGGTTAAACTTTAGAACATTTCAAAATAAACTGTCATTTTTAGGAATATACCTTTCTTAAAATAATTTTTATAATGATCAGGAAACTAATAAACTGAGATATATATATATAT
>WWET01000649.1:164464-204207 GCA_011038615.1 Limnodynastes dumerilii | reverse complement strand
GCGTGCCCACTATAGCAGAACTATAGCAGAAACTGCTGGTAACAGACATGTGCAGACATGGTGCAATGGCCTACAGGGAATGATTCTTACATTGGACACTGGGACAGGACAGCGAGGACCAGTTGCACAGAAGGAACTTACATGTCTCTACGATTAGCGAGGCGGCATGTAACACTGTGTCTTCAGTTGTCTTTCCTGGACTCCTTAGTCTCCTGGTATCTGCACAAGTATTTAGTGTTGCATTCCCCATGGACTCTGTTATTTCTGTTGTTACTCTCATATCCCCATGGACTTTGTGTTACCTTTGCTCATGTCCCAGTTATGGACTTCAGTTTATCTGTTATATGTTGTCACATTTTCAGCATTATCTGTCATTTCCAATGACCTCAGTATCTGCATATATATACCCTTGATCTTGCATTATCTCTTTACATCCTCTGTTAATAAACATTATTGATGCATTCCAAGCTTCCTTATGGTTCCGTGCCAAAATCATAACACTAAGGAGGGTAAAAATGCAGCAGAGAAATCTCTGGTATCAAAAGAAATTAATGATTTTCATATTTCAGAAGTAATCCAGATGCTTCCTTCCAAAATGGTTAAATACTGTCATGTACCGGACTCAGCGCCAGTCCAAAAAGGGTCACATCGGACCAGAGCAAGCCTGGTGTTCACCAGAGCCCCTGAAGGTGGGGAAGGTCTTGGCAGCAGGCAAACAGCGGCAGGTTGCAGCTCTTTCAACAAGCGCACAAGACGCCAAGATAGTGGCCAGGATTCGAGAGTTGCTGGAGGTAGCGAAGGAGTGGCTATAAAGACTGGATGGAAGTTGCAGACATTGGAGACACAGGCAGGAATCAGACAGAATGAAATACAGGAACCGGGGACACACAAGAGGACTCAAGGATGCAAATTAGCAGGCTAATTTACCTTTTGCTCTGACAGTGAAGGGATGTCAGAGGAAGGTTTAAATAGATCAGCTGATGAGTGAGCTCCAGCAAGAGAATGAGCCACACTTGTACAATAATGCCTGATGCAGAGTTAAAACCAGGAAGTGCTTGGAACTTAAAGGAGGTCATGTGATGAATAAAGGTAAACAAAAGACATAAATGCAGCGAAAGTACTGTGATCATGACAAATACACAGACATGACATAAAAATATCTCCCACTTTCCCGCATAGTCTCCAACATTGTTTAGATTGGGTCGGCAGGGAAGCACAAGGTCAAGGAAGTCCAAAGCACACTAGAAACCTCAAGGGCACTGAGTCAGTGGTTTAGTTAACTGTTGCTCTGTCGCTCGGAGTAATAAAAAAGCAGGTTTATATAGGAAGAAGTTGTCATATGATCTACCAAACCAGGAAGTGATGTATTGCATTCATGTGACTGAAGAATCAGGAAAAAAAATCCTGGAGGAGTAGAGTCATGAAAGTCTGTGTTACATCTGGACTGCAGTATCTTGTTCTGCCCATAGGGGCAGACCTGTATGTCATTGTGGACATTTATAGTTCCTGCCACTAGTGGCTGCTAGTGGGTTCATTGTCTGTAGTCCTCATTATGTCTTGTTATCCCAGACCTGTGGACTGGGCTTATATTCCCCTTGATCCAGTGCACATGTGTGGGTCATAGATTCCTGTTGGCTTCCAGCTCATGTTGGTGTGTGCACCTGCCTTCAGCTTTCAGTTTCCTGTTTTCTGTGTGTTTCTATTGATCTTTGTTCCAGCCCTTGTATCTGTTTCCAGTCGTTGTCCCTGCCTACTGTCTGGTGTGAGTATTCCTCTCAGTTCTCTGGTCTGTCTCTTTACTTTTGTCTGCTGTAGCCTTTCCCTGATATTTGTGTTAGTGCTTGCCTATTATTTTGTATTATTTTTGTTGTGTGTTTACACTGCATTATCCAGCACATAGTGCTTGCCATTATTTTGCCTTTGAATTCAGTGTATTGCTGTTTTCATTAAACTGCACCAAGTACATATCCTTGCTGCTGCTTGGATTAATTTGGTACATAGTGCCTGCCTTTATTTATGTCTTCAGTCTGGCACATAGTGCAATCATAGTTCCTGCATACTCTGCCGCTCTTTATGTGTTGCTCAGTTTCTGTCTGTGTTCCCCTAATCTGCTTTTTGGGCTTTGCCCTAGAATCTCCCTCCTACTGCTAGTCTGTTGCCGTCTGTCTTGTGTGTATCTTTACCTCTGTCTCTGGTGTGGCCTCTTCTACCTACATTCTCACACTAGTACGTAGCAATCTCCACATGGGAGTAATATGGAGTGTGACAGAGACAGCATATCTCCACATGGGAGTAATGTGGAGTGTGACAGAGACAACATATCTCCACATGGGAGTAATGTGTAGAGTGTGACAGACAGCATATCTCCACATGGGAGTAATGTGGAATGTGACAGAGACAGTATATCTCCACATGGGAGTAATGTGTAGTGTTACAGAGACAGCGTATCTCCACATGGGAGTAATGTGGAATGTGACAGAGACAGCATATCTCCACATGGGAGTAATGTGGAGTGTGACAGACAGCATATCTCCACATGGGAGTAATGTGGAGTGTGACAGACAGCATATCTCCACATGGGAGTAATGTGGAGTGTGACAGACAGCATATCTCCACATGGGAGTAATGTGGAGTGTGACAGACAGCATATCTCCACATGGGAGTAATGTGGAGTGTGACAGACAGCATATCTCCACATGGGAGTAATGTGGAGTGTGACAGACAGCATATCTCCACATGGGAGTAATGTGTAGTGTGACAGAGACAGCATATCCTCACATGGGAGTAATGTGCATTGTGACAGAGACAGCATATCTCCACATGGGAGTAATGTGTAGTGTGACAGAGACAGCATATCTCCACATGGGAGTAATGCAGAGTGGTGTGCACTCCCCTCTGTCTCGCGTAATTTCAGACCCCCGCGCGCACGCAAAGCACGCGGGGGTCTGGATCCGGTCCATGGTTATTATTGTAACATAGTACCAGATTTAGACTATGCAAGGGGCAAAACGTGGTATTACAATGCTATTACCGGCATGAAAATAGACTGATTCAGACTTCCGAACCACTACCATTTTATGATTGCAGGAATCAGAAGTGGTAGGGTATCTACCACTTCTGATTCCTGTAATCGTAAAATGGCAGTGGTTCGGAAGTCTGAATCAGTCTATTGTCATGCCAGTAATACCACGGTTTGCCCCTTGCAAAGTCTAAATCCGGTACTATGTTACAATAATAACCATGTCACTCAAAAATACACAATCCATTGCTATTTGTAAGTATTATCACAATCAGGGTGATGAATGTATAAATGACTCACATTTCTGCCAACTCTATCTGTTGAATGTGGACAACAATAAAACTTTATATTGTATACATGTTTACATTGTTGAGCAATAAACTAATTTAATGAAGTCTCTTTTTGGAGTTTGTAAGTGGGATTTGGAACATTCCATCATGCTAAGCAGTCAATTATATGTTACATGCTGTCACAACAATTGTGACAGTGTCATATCCTCCAACATGACCCATTCCATTAAGTACAAAATACTTTGCTTCTCAGTTTCAAACTGTCAGTTACTATGGTCACCAACTTTGTTGAAGAGGCAAATAGTTTCTTAAAAATATTAGTTAATTCATTTAAAGTTACAGTTTTAAGCTCAGGAGCGGATTACATTGTACCTAATGGAATGGGTTATGTAGGAGAGTCTGCAGTGTGTAAACATTCTTTCTCTCTCCACTCCATTTCATGTTTTCCCTTTAGCTTTTCCCTGGTCTGAAGTGTTCTGGTGGTTACCTAGCAGTTAGAACACTCTAGACTGAGGTATGAGTGATGTTGACACTGGCCAATCAGATATCCTAATTATAGGCAACAGCTGTAGCCCTCAATGCTGGTCATAGCTTCTAGTTTATCTAAAACAGGGATGGCCAACCCGCGGCTCTTGAGCTGCATGTGGCTCTTTAACCTCTGTTGTGCGGCTCCTGGACAGCAACTGTAAACCGGAGATCTCCTCCTATATGCAATACAATTTAATAGCATTGCATATAAGAAAATATCTCTAATTTACAGCTGCTGTCCAGGAGGAGCAGCAGCTTATCAGGGATCACTAAGATCATGAGACTGTCCCTGTACTACCTGGGCTGACTCTCAGCTCGTGGAAAAAATAAATACAGGCAGCACATAGGGGGCCTCAGTCATCCTGGAGTGTGGAGGAGCACCGCCTGGGCTGGACAATGCAATAACAGCACTGGGTAAATAAATAACTATGTGACAAACAGCTGGTGTGGGTGACAGAAGTTGTGTATTTGTGTTTGTGACAATAGTTATGTGTATTTGTGGGAGTGTGTGTGTGTGTAGGTTCATAGTTCAATTTATGTAAATAATTTCTGTAATTTTGCATATTTTGTGGGAGAGTGTGGGCTATATATATGTATTTATATATATTCTGATTCCTTGTGACACTGGGGCCTGTGACCTGCTGGGTTGCCTGCCGCACAAACCTATTCCCACCATCAAGAACTATGGAGAAGACCAGGCCCCAATTAGACTCTGCACCCTGGTGATCTGATGGCTCAGGATCTTAACATTATACCTACATTCTATGGGCCCGATTCCATTAGCTGCAATGATTTTCCCGTCATTTACGGTACCTAAAAATCGACAATTTTTATGCTCACCTCTATGAGGCGTACATAAAAATCACCCCCCAAAAAATATGCGGAATTGACTTTGCATCACAAATAATGCGGGTGCGAAGCTAATTGAATCGGGCCTTATGTGTCTACAGTTTCCGTTATTATTGATGCATATAGAATTTCCCCATAAAATGGTGCCCCATGAAGTAGAAGCTTTTTTACACTTGGGAAATGGTTGCTAGTTGCTCTGGTTTCCAAAAAGTAAGAATATAGGCATCTGGAAACAATCAGTAGGGTGTATGCTTTTTTCTAAATACAGATGATTCTAGTTAAGTTAATTTAGTTTTACTTTCACACGTCATACATAGACCTCAGGGAGTTGTGTTTAGGTTTTTTTGTTTACTTGAACACTAAGGTTTAAAATATAATAGTAAGAAAAGAAGTATATGACTCTAAAGGAGTAAAAGACATGGGGCTCTAGCAGGACCTCAGGTATGGGGGGGGGGTATTTATTAATACTTACCCATCCACTGAGGTCCCACGACAGCCAGCAAGCCTTTCGCTGACATCTTTGCGCATTCGCAGTAGATGCCTTTTGAGACTTTGAAAATTTCAAGTCTCAAAAGGCAAAATCACTGCGCATGCACCGGGTCAGAGCCAGACGCACGCCCGGACAGGTAAGTTTAAAAGCTTCAGTCTTTTATTTTTTTGTATTTTTTTAAGTTTAATATGTTAATTAGATAAAATGTTATTAAAATTAGTTAAAACATTTTTATTTTTTTTACTTAGATCTGAATGTGTTTTTTTTGTGAACTGTATTCCAGCGGTCTCCCGACATGTATCCCCCTCTTTCTCCCCCTAATAGGAGTGCATTTAAATCGGACCTACTTACGCTAAGCAAAGTTATGTTATGGTTTGGCAAGCGTAAGGAGGTGAAATTACGGTTGACCAAGGGGAGTGTCCGGGGGAGTGCACTGTATTTATGATGTGTGTAAATACGATCGGCGCTAGTGCGTAGGTCTGGATTAGGCCCTAAGGGCCTGATCCAGACCTACGCTCGCAGGCGAGCTAACGCTGATCGTAAACGTAAAATCGCCAGAAAAAACGCACTGCGCATGTGCATGGTGACAACTTCCGGTCGTACCAAAGACCTTTTCATAGCGGCGATTCAGGCGTCCGTATTGTTTGCGTTTTTTCCGACGACGGGGCGTGTTTATAGTACGAAGTTAGTACGGACACTGGAGTTAAGGAATGTAGGCGGGGGGAGCCATTTAAATTGTACAGTATGGGCGTGCTTATCTCCAAACACTAATATACACCACATAAATTATAACGTGTCATTTATTGGTCCATTATACATCCTAAATGTGCATTATATAGTATGCCATCTTTAAACCTCTAACATACCTCACATGTAATACATGTATATTAGGGTCTACAGCATGGGTGGCCAAGCTCGGGCCTCGTGAGCTACCAACGGTCCATGTCTTCCAGGTCTCCTTGTTACTGACTGATACATTCAAAAAAATCTACAGTTGGTAGTGATTATCTCACCTCTGACTATCTGAGGAGACCTGGAAAACATGAACCGTTGGTAGCTCACGAGGCCCGAGCTTGGCCACCCCTGCCCTACATTGTAATTGCTATTTGAGATTGCAACACAGGTCTCTCTGTCGGAAGACGCTGGAAATGCCATTCCTCTTAACTCTGGTTAGTTTGCAATGTGTTCTGAGTAGCATGGATGCATAAAGCAAAAATATAATTCTGAATATAAAGGAAAATAAGGAAAATCAGGATCTGGGGTATAATGGAGATGATGTAATAATGAGTTAATATCAATAATTAATTCATCCTTATGTGTTACATATTTTTACTGCTATTTAAGGTTGTTTTAGTAACATCAATCATAAATATGTTATATTTCATTGAATATTTTTTCTTTTTACTTTCAACTTTGTTATTTGAATTCAATGCATCATGTTTCATTTACAATATTTTATTGAGCACTGTTTATATGGGGTGTGGGTCCCCACTATTTCGATAGGGCCGTTTCCTCCCAGCCAGTTTCGAAATGATCAAGTTATCTGATAATATCATAGGGTGACGTTTGGTCAAAGTATGCAACTTGGACTTAGTCTCCCTTTGGATGTGAAAACGATGCACAGAAGTTTGCTTGTCTCATTTGGTACATATTTATTATTAAGAGCCACTAAGCATTTTATATTTCATAACTGTGTAATGTTAAAGTTACTATTTAATAAATGGGCTGGATCCAGACTTAAGAAGGAGCTTGAAATTAAGGGCCTGATCCAGAACTATGCCCACGGGCATAAATACGTCTGCCGTGAGCATAAAATTGTCTAAAAAGAGGTACTGCGCATGCGCACAGTGACTACTTCCTGTCGTAACTCAGTGTTGACCGTAGTTGTAAATCATTTGTCCGTAATTACGGACGAAAGGACGTGCCTATATTATGATTGCCGTAAGCACGATGCAGTTACTAAATGTACGCGGGAGGGGTGCATTTAAATCGTACAGTATGGGCGTGCTTAGGCTGTCAGGAACATTGCGCAATTACGGCCGGACGTCTTTGCTAGGAAAAGTTATATTAGGGTTCGGCAAGCGTAAGGAGGTGAAATTACGGTCGACCAAGGGGAGTGTCCGGGGGAGTGCACTGTATTTACGATGTGCGTAAATACAATCTGCTCTAGTGCGTAGGTCTGGATCAGGCTCTAAGAGAGGAAAGTTACTCCTGTGCTAAACCATGTTGATTTCAGGGGAGTCATATTTCATCATAGACTGCCTTGATAAAGACTTTGAGGTCAAAACGCGTCGGAGGTGTTAGCTTGAGAGTGGGTGAGGTCTTGTCGGTCTGCTGTAGAGCTGTTTGATACTGTGTTGCACATACTTCAGAGAAAGATACTTTTTTTCTACAATCCTCGCAGAACTATTTGGACACTCTTTTTATTTAAGACGGTTAGAAGGTCTAAGAAGAATTTAAACCTACAATTATGTATCCGTGACATTTATTGGACTTCAAAAAAAAGACTGTAAGTGGACGTCACGTCCTCCCTAGTTATTTCACTAGTTTGGACATTTTATTCACTGTTATTTTATTTATTTATTACGTTCTTTCTCAGCACTAATATTTATTATTTTTTGTTTTTTTAATCGAATTTTATTTTAATTTAGTATTTATCTTTAGTTGAAATAAGTGTGCGCCCGTTAGGTGGTTATATATATTTCATCTGTTGCAAACAGTATTAGAGTTGAGAGGTGATGTTTCCTATGCCAAGTCTAAATAACAGTGTAATAGTAACGCTGGTCAGTATCTGTGTGCAGTAAGCAATTCAAAGATATATTCCTGCATGCAAAGAATACAGATACCCCCTGAAATCAACATGGTTTAGCCCAGGTGTAACCTTTCAAGCTCATTCTTAAGTCTGGATCCAGCACAATATGTTTTTTTTAATATAATGTTGCCTTGCTATTTTGGACTCCATACATCCTGTAGTGCTATATTAAAATTTTTCTTGTTTTTTCCCCATAAATAAACTGGAGTGACAGCATCCAGGTGCAGTAGATTTAAGTGCCCTCTGGGTTTATTTACCATTTTTAGTGCCGCAGTTTACTCAAATAAGTTTTTTAATAGTGAACAATTCTTCATCTTAAAAAGAAAAAGCAGTTTACTCCCCAGTATTTGTAGCTGGAGCAGTTTCATTAATGCTTGTGCTGTAATTTTCTTTTACCATTTTCTTTGGAAATAAATTTTGGTCATGCAGGCCTCTGCTCCACCATAATAACTGTATTTTTTGTTACCTTGGAAGCAGTTACATAAAATGGCTCATAGTCAAGATACAGCGTCCAGAGCCAGGATCCAAAGAAAATAAATATATGCACATTTCAGAGAAACTAGTCACGACAGGAAGCCTGACAGCCTTATATTTCAAATCAAACATAAAAATCAAACAAAATTTCCTTATGCTACACCTGGTTCATTTTAAAACATAGCCTATCTTTGGATTGCGGTATATAATTTAATATAACCTGTTTTATAATAGTTATTGACAGTCATAATGATTGATTGTTCTAGATAACATCTGTATTTAGAAACTGATGTATTGTATACAACTTTAAGCATATTCCCATTTATATGTAAATTGTAAGCATTGTATGTATTGAAACGCTTATTGTATAATGACATTGTCAACTAATAAAAATCTTTATTGAAAAAAAACAAACATAACCTAATATCAGTGAATTAAATAAAAGCTTATACAGGGGCAAAAATTATGTATTATCGAGTCAGCAACCATTAGTTTATTCATTAACAGACTAAGACAGATATGTCCAAAAATGTATCCTGAGAGGCAAAGTGCAAAGCCATATCAGGGGACACCATTAATGAAGTGACCAGGAGCCGCCTCTGATTCTGGCTCTAAAGACAGCACAAATCACATGAGGTGTGAGTTCAACTATCTTGTCTACTATAATAGAAAAGGAGATGATAATAAACAGCAAATATTTATTATATAAAAATCTTTATCATGGAATTGCATGATAAAGATTTTTATATAATGAATTAAATAAAAGCTTATACAGGGGCAAAAATTATGTATTATCGATGTCAGCAACCATTAGTTTATTCATTAACAGACTAAGACAGATATGTCCAAAAATGTATCCTTGGCGAGTGGCAAACTACGGAACTCCATGGAGCCTCTGAGAGGCAAAGTGCAAAGCCATATCAGGGGACACCATTAATGAAGTGACCAGGAGCCACCTCTAATTCTGGCTCTAAAGACAGCACAAATCACATGAGGTGTGAGTTCAACTATCTTGTCTACTATAATAGAAAAATAAAAATACATTAAATAAAATAAAAAAAATCCCCCACCCCTATAGTTTTTAACCCATTCTGATTCAGGACAGAACGATCCATTAGGGCAGTGATGGCTAACCTGTGACACTCCAGGTGTTGTGAAACTATGAGTCCCAGCATGCCTTGACTGCAAAAGCATAGTGGATACCTGACAAAGCATGATGGGAACTGTAGTTTCACAACACCTGGAATGTCACAGGTTAGCCATCACTGTTCTAGGGTACTCTTAAGTGCCTTAGGTGGTTAAAAATAAAAAAAAGGGGGACGTCGCATTTTTTTTAAAGTATCATTTTTCCTGAGGTCTAACCTTCCAAAGCACTAGAAAAACACATGACACATGCAATATGTACTGGTTTTAAATTGGCTGGAAAAAACTGATTTAAAATGTTGTTTGTACATGAGAATCTCCCTGTAAAGTAATAAATATGATATTAGGCATATTTATTTGCTTATGTGCCACCCAATCATATACACAGTAATAATAATGTATAGCTATGTTTACATTATACATTATTATTAAAACAACCAAGAAATGTTAATCAATACGGAAATGTACATTTTATGTAAAGTAGGCATTTGTGACTATGAATATCACATTCATCTTGTATCAAGACATGAGGACTCCAGAAATGAGGTGAGTAAACTGGAAACTTTAAACTTTGAGTCTGTGCTGACTGATTTCATAGTATTTTCTATTATACACAGAAATGTTACTATATTTGCCACAAGGGTACTAATTGCTAAATACAGAAAAACATTTCTATAAAATGCTCTGAACTTTGATTCCATTTTTCTCATAGAGAGTTGGGATCGGATTCCAACAACGCAGTATTTTACTTACATGCCTAATTTTCTGTTTTTAACTACCACGCATGCGTAGTAACTATTTTACGCTATCTACGTAGCGTTTCGTTACGTAGATTCTGTGCATGCAGTCTTAGAGACCACATGTACACAATCTACGTAACGAAACTCTACCTATATAACATAAAATAGTTTCTGCGCATGCATAGTAGCCGAAAACGGAAAACTAGGTACAGAAGTAAAATACTGCAATGATAGGAAACATCACCTCTCAACTCTAATACTGTTTGCAACAGATGAAATATGACTCCCCTGAAATCAACATGGTTTAGCCCAGGAGTGACTTTCCTCTATTATTTTAAGCACTTTCTTAATTCTGAATCAGGCCCATTATTATTATTACTTCATATCTTGAATATGCTCAAAGTTTTCTAACTTGGAATGTCACAATCTTTCTGTAGTGACCAATTCTGGGTGGATTTTTCACTATATTTTTCCTCTAGTGACACAAAAAGGTAATATGCAGTGTGTACAAATGTAAACATGGCATTACAGACATCTAGATAGCACCATGCAATTAAGTAATTTCTTCACTCAACAAAATTACACCATGGACTGTTTTTCTAATTTAGCAATAAAAATAATAACTTTTAAAACAAAATGTTAACCACTGGATAGTTAAAAATAATAAACAACAAGAATTGAATCTTCACCTTTGGACTGATAGAACTGTTGGCGAATCAGAGGTTATTGATGACACAATTCTGAAGCTACTCTGTTTAAATAAAGAGGAAAGCCTTACCTTGAGTTTGCCAGATTGTACTGTTATGTCTTTCGAGGCAGTTGTCAGTTGCTTTCTGTGCTACTTTAGTTGAGCAATACTGTTACATAGATCTGCCATGAGTCAGGGAACAAGAATGCTTTGGATTATCCAAATTTACAAGGACTACAACAAATGAATAACATAAGTAGGAAGTTCCCAAACACATGAAAAGAAAGAAGACATCAGAAGAACAGAGCTTGTTGGCTAAACAGAAACTAATTAATATAAGTTATAATGGTACATTTGTCCGTAAATACATTCAGTCACATCTATTCTCACATATAGTTTATGTTATAAAAAGATGGGTTAAATGAGGAAAGCTTTGACAGCTCAGGAGTTACTTACTGGGACTTATCCAGAGCTGCACTTCCCTCTGTTATTCCCATGGAAGCGCAGTGGTACTGAGCAGTTGCAGTCTTCGGTTCGATGGCCCGCATTGCAAAATAGAGACAGTTACTTTTCGTCTGTCTCTATTTCGAATAGGTCATTTTAGAAATGTTCTTTTTATAAATGGGTGAGTGTGCTGATCGACATACTCGACTATTCATTTTCGCAGACCCGATGGATGACAGCTACGGAGAGGTGAGTTTACCTCTCTGGGCCAATTTAGTATTAGGGGGGGTTAGGGTTTGGCGCTTAGAAAGGGAGGGTTAGTACCATAGAAGAGGAGGTTTAGGGTCAGGCTGCAGGGAGGGGGGTCTTAGGGTTAGGCTATAGAGAAGGGATTATTAGGGTCAGGCTAGGGAGAAGGGAGGGTTAAGGTCAGACTGCGTTGAAGGGAGGGTTAGGGTAATGGAAGTGGAGGGTTAGTGTTAGAATTAGGGGAAGGGTTGGGGTTAATTTAGCCAGGCATAAGCAATCGATATCCCAGCCAGTTCGAAACTGGCTGGGAGAGAACGGCCCTATCGAAATAGGGCGTTCTTTGCGGGGACCCACTCCTGTAATGAGCACTGCACATGCTCAGAAATGTAAGTGAGCACAGAAAGATGGCCACACTGCTGCCCATCCTCCTGTGTCTGCATGCTCTGTGCTAGTGGAACAAGAATTTCCATGATATTTAAATGAAAATATGGGTGTGCAGTAGCAGTGAACTGAAGCGTAAAACTCTGGATAGGACGTGTATCCGTACTCCGGATGCGCTAAAACTCTGGTTCAGCTCCATTGTCTTTAATGTCCTTGCTGGCTGCATGGACCAGAAGTCTGAAGGAAAATTCCCAGTGATAAGTGTGGGCTTGACATCTTTGTCTTTTGACATAGTGGGTAGGCAGAATACTCTTAACTTGCATATTGTACACAAATACTGACCATCATTACTTTAAATGTAAGAAATGCCTCAGCTCCAAGTGTAGTGGCGGCAGCATGGTTGCCGACTCTCCCGGAATATCCGGGAGACTCCCGGAATTTGGGCTGTACTCCCGGGAGAGTCGGCAAACCTCCCGGAAGGCCGGTAGATAAAAATGACCTCTTTAAGACCTCCCACCCGCGCTACGTTAGAGTTAGCGCGGTTGACTGACAGGGGCGGGGCTTAATGCCGCGATTTTATATAAATTGCATCATTAAGCCCCGCCTCCCTTAATAAATAGCTCCCTTCCGGGTATCAATAGCTTCCTTCCGGGTTCTCCCGGAGGGACGCTCTTAATTGTCGGCAACCCTGGGCAACAGAGATCTAATGCCGGATCCCTGCAAAGAGATACGATACATGGACCTTACCTTTATATTTCTGCACTATCACCATTTCATGTGGCTTAGAAATCTGGATAGGGTGTAAGGGCTGAAACACTGTAAAATGTAAATACCGTTCCTCTACCACCTATTGTACGCTTCACGACCCACTATGGGAAAAGCTTCCAGCATGGAAGTCTGGATCCAGTTCTGTGTTGGAAGTTCATCGTGCACGCATGTTCAGTCATGAAATGTTAGTAGTTTCCACTTGGAAAGAGCAGAAAACACCCACATTTGGTAAGTCTGGATCCGGCCCACTGATTGCAACAGATGAAAACGCGGCCTCCCCTGCAATTCAACTTGTTTTATCCCAGGTGTAAGTTTCCACCTGATTTCCTCTCATTTTTAAACTCAGACTTACATATCCTTATCCCCCCCATACATCATTCTGTGCTCAACACACTAAGTACTGTACATAGCTTTTCTTTTAATGCAGAACAAATGTAAAATTTCGGCTTCCTGTTTCATTCTGGGTGGGTATTGCTACATGTTTTCAGTGTGAAATGACTATAAATGTTTAACACAGTGTTACAGGGACATCTAGTGGTCAGAGAATATAATTGTAATTTGTACTGGTTTCTACTACCACCAAAATTTGATGAGGTCTAAGGCCTGTATTCAGAGTACCGGACGTATAAAATATACGACAAAACTGTTTAGCAATTTTTACTGCTACGCATGCGTAGTACTTTTTTTACGTAATCTACGTATCTTTTTCTTATGTAGATTGCGTAAATGCGGTCTTTCTACACATTACTGTACTACACATGCGTAGCAGTAAAAATCGCTAAGCACCGGACGTATATGTTATACGTCCGGTACTCTGAATACAGGCCTAAGGCCCAAGAATGCATTGTTCTTTATTTATTTATTTATTTTAATTACAGATACATTCTGGGCAGCATAAATGGCATCTACACCTGGCTTATTTAAAGCACATGTTAGTGGCTGAATATCTTAAAATATCAATATGTTTAATGCTTATATTTAGAAGATTAATAATAATAATAATAATAATGCATCCAGATATTTTTGTGTCTGTTACATCACTATTGTTAACCCCTTATTTCACCCTGAAATACCCATATAGAACGCAACACAATGCATAGTTGTCGACTTCTGAAATTTGCACGTTGCTCATTAGCATTAACATACCCTCCAACATGGCCCATTAAATTAGGTACAAAATACTTTGCTCCTCAGTGTCCAAATGTCAGTTACTATGGTAACCACCTTTGTTGAAGAGGCAAATCGTTTATTTAAATATCAGTTAATTAATTTGTACCTAATGGAATGGGTCATGCTGGAGGGTCTGCATTACTAAGGATGGGCAGGACCTGGTGACATCTAGTACCCCATCCTTAGTAACCCTATGAACGGCAGCGTTGATTAGGCAAATCCTCATGCCTCAAGTCCTGCCCCCATGGTGCCATCTCTTGTTTCTCCTGAATGGGTGAAACAAGAAGTCAGCAACTATGAAACCATGTTGATATAGGTCTGTTATTTTTTTTTAAGAACGTGGGAATACAGGGGTCACCTAACATGAAAAAGCTACACTAATAGTCACATAATAATGTCAAATTTGGGGTGTGGGTTATTGTTTTAGGTTAAATGTATATGTAAATATTGCATATTTCATATATATTTTAAATATTATATAAAGAGGGTTCCAAATACTGTGAAACATTCCCACACCTTTGTGTCTAATGAAACACTTATTCTCTAAAGAGTTTTAATGCCCATCCAATGGCTAATCACATTAGACATTAGACTGATCCAGAGTTTGGGAATAAGCGCAAAACAAGTGCAAGTGTACAGCTCAGCTAAACCATTTTGCAATGTAAGGGGAGCTATTTAATTAGAATTATTTTGCATGCAGGGAAAATACTTTCTTTTGCACATAGAACTCAAATACTGCATAGCTTTATATTTAATCTGTAAATTAGAGTTGAGCTAAGAAACATCACATTTCAATTCTAATTCTGTTTTTACAGTTTAAAATTTGCCTTCCTTTGTAGTTGAACTTGGTTTGCTCAGGTCTACACTTGCATCTGTTTTGGCCTTAAAAAGGTGTAAGTGCAATTCTAGAGCAGCCCCATTGATCGTAGTAACATTCACTGATTTTAGGTTGTGCTCTCTGCTATGAAAACAATGCAGTGGTCACTTCTGGAGGAGATGAGCAGAATGGGGAAGATAGAACTGCATTGCTGGGCCCTCTTTAAAAATGCTCTGGGGACTAGTAATGCTTAGCTCCACTCTAAGACCACATCTTAGTAACCTCAACAATGCTCAAGAGACAGAGCTAGAGGACTACCAGATTGTAGTTCCTGCTAGAAAATATGTCTTGACTGACACACAATAAAAGCAGTAGAAGATATAAACAACCCTATGACCTATGACAAGCAGGGCCAGTTCTACATGGGTGTGGGTTGCTGATGAGAATGGCCCTATTTTCAAGAGGGCCGTTTCTGAAACCCCACTAGCGAAGATGGAGCTGCACATAAACTTTCTGCCCCACTGCAGACAGGTAAGCACCACCCTCTATTTCCCAAACATCTATGCTAATTCTTAACCTAACCCTTCCCTTCCATTACTCTAACCCTCCCTTCCCTGCAGCCTAACCCTAAGACTCCCTTCCCTGCAGCCTATCCCTTAAACTCCCCTTCTCTCATCCATCCTCTCCCCGCAGCCTAATACTAAAACTATTACTAAACTACAACCCCTTCTGTGCACTAACCTGTCAACAGCCAGGAAGCGTCGGGTCTGACGTCGGTTCTGCAGCGGGATTTTCTAAATGGGGGAATATTCGAAAATATACACAGCCGACAATTAGTCGCTGGCAGTGTATATATTTAAAATGTGGGTTTGCGGCGGCGCACGCAACCCATTCTACATGACCGTGATCATCTCCCTGCTTTAGAGGTGTACATTGTGGAGACAGCTACCAGAATTCTACATGAGATTCAATGTGTGTATCTAGTTAATGAATAAATGACAACAACACTTTGAGATTTTTGCAATGTGATCAAAATATGGTACACAGGTTCAGAAAAGTCCCATGCCGTGGACATATCTGGTCTCTTAAGTAGGGTGGTAGGAGGGTGGAGACCTGTTAAGTAGGTATCAGCGCAGTTTAGGATTCCGAAGGGCGGGTCCTTGCAGATCGAGGGGCGGAGGACCATTCCCTAGGAAGAGGTCCTGACGATCGGAAAGGAGGATGCGCTTGAGAGGCTGAGGAGGGGGGCATCGAACCAAGGTATTCTGGGGAGAAATGTCCAGGTGTTTGATTAGAGCATGCATCTGTGAATTAGTGCAAGCATAGAATGATGACACAGGGCATAGCAGGATCTTGTAAGCATGGTCGGAGGGCTCTATGGGCTCTATTGAGGAGAAAGAGATCTTTTGGATGTCTGGGGCTAGTTGAGTAAAGAGACATTTGAGGTATGGCTCTAACTGAGCTGGTTCGACTGTTTCCGGGATCCCACGGATGCGGAGGTTATTGCGTCTGGCCCAATTGTCCATGTCTTCCTAACACTCTTGAACGTCTGCGAGCTCTGTGCGGATTGTGGAAAGGAGCTCGTCCATTAAATGTTGGGCAGCTACCACTTCCTCCAGGCGTCGTTCAATGTGGTCTGTTCTGTTGCCCAATTTGGTAATATCTGTTTTAAGAGAATGAAGAGCAGTTTGGCCATCCGTATGGACGGATGATCACAACTCTTTCATCTCAGCCAGCAATGCTTGGAAGTCACTGCGTGTAACTGGGGATGAATCCTCTGCCTCAAAATCAGATTCTTCGCCACTGAGCTAGGTCTGAGAGGCTGGCACTCCGGGGTTTTCCTTGTAAAGTAGTGAGGGAGGCCTTTAGTGCACCTCTTGTTGGAATGTGGCATTATGAGGATAGGGGATGCAACAGGTATCCAGGAATTGAAAAACAGAGTCTTTACGTTGAAAGTAGAGACAGAGGTGAGGAGTATGTATATAAGGAACTGCAAGATTGGAAGCCCGGGCTCAGATAGTAGATTTACAAGGTGAGTACATGAAGCACCCGCTCAACCCCTACATGCAAGTGGGGAGTGTTATATCATGTGTGCTGTAGCATCCAGGCTGGATCCAAGGAGCAAGATAGGGAAAAGGTGGCTCCTCTCTAAGTGTCTCTGCAGCGGTCCCCACCCAAGGCACTCCACTGGGGGGGACAGTAGGGGTATGGGGCTGCAGAGCCCAGCAGGGAAGAAACTGACCTGCTCTCCTTGGGGAACACGGCGGTCATGGCCAGGGCTCTGGGGGGGGGGCAAGGAGGGAATAAAAGATAGGTGGGTTGGAGCAGTAATAGCCCTAAAAAAAGTAAATTAGCAGTTATAGTTGTAGAGCTCCCCCGACACATGTCCGCTCTCTCGCTAGACCACGCCCCCCCCAAAAAAAAATGGTATTTTGCTTACTTCATTTTGTAAAAAAACAAGCTGAAGTCATATATGTAGGATACAATGACAGCACTACAAATCATATATAGTATACAAACGTATTCAACAGCTTAAGAGTCAACTGATTTATCTATGTTATAAATTACTCTCAGCAAAAAAGTAGGCTCTGCTAAAGAAAACAAGAACAACCTGAATCAGCATTTAATCCCTGCGTTGTGGAAGCTCAAAGTTTGCACAGATGAAAGATATTGCTGTAACAATGGGATTTCAACTAGCCTCTACCTGAGGGTCATTAAAAACAGATCTCCTTTTATGTATAAAAGGAATCAATCTGTGAATCTGAAGGAAAGCTTAGAATATTAAGAACAAAGAGCAATCTAAGAAAATGAGTTATGAAATTATATACATGGACATGAGAGGAAAGGCTACAGATTAATATCTAAGGTTTGGATCTTAAATTTTAGTAAGGGGGATCCCGATGATCAGTACCAGAACAGAATTCTGGATCCAGATCCTTCCTGGTATATAGTCTGATGGTGAGGTGGGCCAGAGATGGAAGCGCTTCTGCTTTGTGAGCAGAGGGAGAGATGTAAATTGTACAGGATGTGCTGGCCACATTTCCGCATTGTAAACACATAAAATATTATGGTAGGGGCCTCGGAGTGTAACTCTTTACATAGATGTGTAGTATGAATTAATGGCACCTGGAGCAAGTGAATGCTATGGCACCGCAAACCCCGTTGCATGACACATCTCCTCCGTTTACATATTTCCCTTCCCGTTACAAATCTGCCTTTTGGTCTCTTACCCCTAATAACATACCTGCCTTATTATGCCACCTCTCCAATACACTTCCCCATATACATGACCCCACCCCAGTCGCCCCTTACCTTTATCTCCCTCCCTGTCCCCTTTACATTACACATCTCTCTCCTTACCCCCAAACCACTGCATATCTCCCTTCCTGTCTCCCTTACATAATACATCTATGGACATAATATTCCCTACTCGTACATTATATAGTCTGCTTATTCCAGACCCCTAAAGTTATCATACATGTCATACTAGTATATTAGGGATCTGGAGATGGCACTTGAGTGGCCTCCCCTAGTCCCTTGCATGTTCAGGGTACAGTATACAACTCTGACCACAGTGTCAGTGTTAGTCTGGATCAAGACCTAAGTGCTTGGATAACCCCCTGTTGGAGTAGTAGTGAAGAAATGGAAGTTGAACCATGCCTCCCAGCACTACTTGAAAAAAACTGAAATTCAAGATCCAGAGTCATAACAACAAGTCACATAGAGGACAAGTATCCTTTTAAAGGAGTAAAACAGTAAATAGCAACAGCTCTGTATACAAATGTCCTGTATGAGAAGATGAGTTGAAATAAGCCAGTACTCAAGAATTAAGCACATTAAATTGTGTATGGAGTGCACCAGCTAAATCAACACAATTCAAAGGTGAATTTTGTACAGTGACCAACCCAAGGTGTACTCAGCTATTTGAGCTCTTACATTTCCTTATATTGACCAAAAGGCTCCAGCCTCAATCTCTCTCTCTCTCTCTTGCCCCATTCCAATGGCAGTGTATACTTTTCTGACACCTGCGAATGTAAAATGGCAGCGGTACGGAAGTCTGGATTCACAACAACATGGAAACATACACTGTCTACTTGTGATTGCCACCCATCCTTTCGTCAGAAGACATGGAATGGGTCATTCCAGATTTCAACTCACATGAATGCACAAAACAGAAAATTGGCTGAAATCTGATCCCAAACAAACAGAAAAGGGAATTTAAGTTGGCACTTCGTATTCCTTATACCCGCCAACATAGGCACTGGTAGTTATGCCACCCTTATCCTTTTATGGCAGAAGGGGATGGGGGCCACAGGTCCTATCCGAGACAATGGCTACTGTAACAGACCAGGTTTAGAATAGCGGCATGTTGCAGCATCGGTCTGTGCCTATACTCCCTATCCAGTGTCTTGCTGGAACCCTTGCTTACCAACCTTTTCATTCTTCCTTCCAGTATATGCTGGAGGATAGAAACAGTAAAAAATCTCCAGAGACATAATGAAGAAAATAAAGCCCATTTTTTTATTTGAAATGTTTTTTATTGTTTTCAAATCTATTTTACTATTAACACTTAACAGTAGGGTTACCAACCGTCCGGGATTACTTCAGACAGTCTGGCAATTGAGACCGGAGCAGCGAGTTCAGGGGAACCTTTCCAGGACTATACAGTATCCGGAATTCTGGTTTTACCAATCAGAAGTGCAGCTGCGGCATATACACAGTGAATAAACCACTGAGTTATTAGCAGCTAAGTTCCAGGAGCTGGGTCTATGTTGCTTTGCCAGCCTCAGTTCTAGATCAGAATGACTTGACATTACCTAATACTCCTTTCACATCACCACCAAAAACCTGGGCTTTTGGCCTTAGACTCAGGTTTCTAGTGGTAATGTGAAAGGTCCCAGGGTCCTTTTCCCGGGTTTAATGACCCAGGAATTGGACCCAGGAAATAAGAAGAGCTTTCGCCCTGGTCCATCCCGGGTAGGGTTGCAATGTGAAAAGTGAGACCCATTTTTAACCTGGGTCTCACCTAAAGAAGCCTGATACGAGGGATTTGTTTACTATTGCTATGACAGTCCCGGGTCAACCTTGCAGTGTGAAGGGCCTAAACATGCAAATAACACGGCATTAGATCAGCATGACACTGACATTGCCTGTGTGGTGATGTGAAAGCGGTATAAGGCAGCAAAGGCAAATGAGGATTAAAATCTTATTAAAGAAAAAAGTTACTGAATGAGGACAGGAAAGAAAGATGTTGAATGGGATAGATAAAGGGGAAGAAATAGGTGTCAGATACAGGAAGAGAATAAGATTTGGATTGATAAAGGGTAACTAGAGATATACAGGTGCATTAAAAAATTATTTGTGTGGTGCAATCATTTATAAATCACATAAATATAATACATCTTTATTAATATTTATGAAAATCTTGATTCAAAGACAAAATAGGCTAAATATTGAAAAACAAAGTATGAAATGTGTAGAGTGCATTAAAAACTATGGTTCATTTACTGTTATATATCGGAGCATGGGAATTAAATCTTACAGAGATCCCAATTATTAATAGGTACACAGGGTATAAAGGAAGACACAAGGCATGGGGGAACAAAGAAGGACTGGAGGAAAACAGGGGAAGGAAGGTGAACTAAAGACATAGAGGGACATGAAAGAGTAGTAGAGACATGAAGGGGCATGAAGAAGGATTGAACACATACAGAAGCAGAAAGGAGGACTGTATGATACAGGGGCAAATGTTGGACTGGAGAGATACAGAGGCACAAAGGAGGCGTGTAGTCATAGAGGGGCATAAAGAAAGAAAGGAAACATAGAAGGGCACAAAGAAATAATGGTGGCATATAGGGGAGAAAGGAGGATGGAAGACATACAGGAAGAGAAAGAAGGACTGGAGACAGAGTGTCACAAAGAAGAACTGGAGGAATACAGTGTTACAAAGGAGAACTGTAAGACATGCATGGGGTCTGATCCAGAACAACGCACACTTGCGAGCTAACGCTGGTCGTAAGCGTAAAATCGGCAGAAAAAACGCACTGTGCATGCGCCTAGTGACAACTTCTGGTAGTAACACTGCGTTTTTACCGACGCAGGGGCGTGTTTATAGTACGAAGTTTGTATGGACGCTGGAGTTAAGGAATATAGGCAGGGGGAGACATTTAAATTGTACAGTATGGGCGTGCTAAGTGTTGTTAATACGCATTGAACGTACGGAAGGCTGTGGGTACTTACACAAAAGTTAGGGTAGGGTTTGGCGAGCGTATGGAAGCTAAACTAGATACGAGCAAGGGGAGTGCCTATTGCCGTGCATCGGTGGTACATTCGGCGATAATAATACGCTACACACACCAGCGTAGGTCTGGATCAGGCCCATGGTCACAATGTAGGACTGAATGAAAACAAGGACACAGGGGAGAACTAGTAGCATACAGGGTCACAGATGAGGAAAACGGTCATAGAGGAGGACTGGAGAAATACAGGAAAACAAAGGAAGACTGGGGACCATAGTTGCCAATTTTCACTTACAACAAGCGAAATTAGGCTTATTTTTTTCATGGATCGCTGCTTTTTTTGCTAGCCACGGGTGTGAATAGAGTGAATGTGGTATGAATGGAGGCCAGGAAGGTTTAACTGGTGTGGATTGGAGCAATTTATAGTAGTGTAAAGTATAGGAAAGGGTTATTTAAGTACAGATAGGGATATCAATATATCTGTACATATAGTTGGATTTTTAGGATCAATTGCTTGTTTTTTTTATTATTATTAATATTATTTCAATTATTTGTTGGATTGATAACACTGCTGGAGGATATGATCATAGAGGGGTAATGGAGACATACAGTCAGGGGAGTAACGAGGGTGGAGCTTGTGCTCCGGGCGCTGGGAGACCAAAGGGGCATTGCAGAGTCAAGTGCCATCTCCAGATTATACTAGTACTACATGTATGATAATATTAGGGGTCTGAAATGGCACACTATATAATGTACAAGTGGGGTGGGGTGTACAAGTGGGGAATATCATGGGTCTGGGAATTACACATATTATAATACAAATCTAAAACCCATCATAAAGATGGTGAAAAATATTGCCCATTCATTTCTCCCACCCCTCAGTATCCCCATCATGTCTCAAGCCCCCCCCCCATATCTCCATCATGTCTCCAGCCCCCTCCTAGTAACCCTTATCATGTCACTTCAGCCTCCCCAGTAGCCCCATCATGTCATTTCAGCCTCCCCAGTATCCCCATCATGTCACTTCAGCCTCCTCCTCAGTACCCCATCATGTCACTTCAGCCTCCTCAGTATCCTCATCATGTCACTTAAGCCTCCCCAGTATCCCCATGATGTAATTTCAGCCTCCCCAGTATCCCCATCATGTCACTTCAGCCTCCTCCTCAGTACCCCATCATGTCACTTCAGCCTCCTCAGTATCCTCATCATGTCACTTAAGCCTCCCCAGTATCCCCATGATGTAATTTCAGCCTCCCCAGTATCCCCATCATGTCAATTTAACCTCCTCCTCAGTATTCCCATCATGTCACTTCAGCCTCCCCAGTATCCCCATCATGTCACTTCAGCCTCCTCCTCAGTATCCCCATCACGTCGCTTCAGCCTCCTCAGTATCCTCATCATGGGCCGGATCCAGAACTATGTCCGTCTTCCATAGACGGACGTAGTTCAATAAACAGTAGCTACTGCGCATGTGTAGTAGCTATTGTACGTAATCTGCGTATCGTTTGCGTATATGCGGTCTACGTATATATGTATGTATGAAGACAACTTTTTTGCATGTCTGTCCTTGTTTCCCCATTATATGAGCTTACTATCAAAAATCATCATGTCACTGCGTCCCCTCAATATCCCCACTGTCTCTCCTGCCCGCCAGTATCCAAAATCATCATGTCACTGGGCCCCCTCAATATCCCCAATGTCTCTCCAGCCTCCTAATTATTAAAAAAAAATAAGAATTAAGAAAGAAAATTCTTTAGTGTAGAGAATACTTACCTGCCGCGTGCTCTTGAAGAGTAGGACTCCTTACACTGGAGCTGACGTCATCCCGTCAGCGTCAGTGCACAGACAGACCAGACCGCAGAAGATCCTAGCGCCTCACACTTTCTTTCTGTTTAGACCATAGTGGAGAAGCGGCTCCGCTGCAGTCTAAACAGAAAGAAAGTGCCAGGCGCTAAACAGACCGCAGAGGATCCTAGTATGGGGTAGTTTTCTGGCTGACCATCGACTGTGCCATTATCGGTACAAGTGGGTACAGCCTCTTCTGCCGGTACAGACCGTTAAAAACGGTACTGTACCGGCTAAATCGGTACAGTTGGAGGGTATGCTACACCTCTGCATACAGTGGCACAAAGGATGCACCTTCAGCTATTAAATAAAGTGCAAAGATTGGTGTGTGAGGTGTACTACAGCGTACAATGTACAAAAGTAATAGTATAATTTCAAAGGCTTATTAGAGGAGGAGGGGAGATGTGCAGGAATCTCACTAAAAAGCTGCTAACTGTAATTAACAGTATGCTGCCAGTGGTAAATGTGGCTGAGAGCCAGAAAAATATGCTGTATTGCAATGTCTGTAAACTGAGACCCTTCACACAGTCAGATATAGAAAGTTATATATCAGTAAGTAGGTGAAGATAAAGCTGGCCACCGAGACTAAACAACATCCCAGATCTTCCCAGTAACAGCGCAATTCACATAACCGACACTAGGGGGAGCAACAATGCGGTCGTTTCTCTACGATTCACATAGACCACGTGACGAACCGTCCCTCATTCCCGTCTTCCCGCTCGCAATCCTGTCTCGCGCTTCCTCAGTTGCTGGGGTAACCGGCGTGTTTCCGCAACGCGTCGCCTCCCGAGTGTTGTCTCTAATATGGCGGATCGAGAGTAGCAGGAACGGGCAGCTGCTAAAGGAGGCCGTGAAACAGTGCAGCCAATACAGCCTAAGCAGAGTAAGCTGAGGTATGCTGGGCCTGGGAGCCTTCGTGGTTAGAACGAGGTGGTGGTGTGTGTTTTGTTGTTGTTATTGATGATGGCTTATGCATGTTTATGAACTATGACCTCCAGTAGGCATCATGCTGGTACCTGTAGTTCCACGGCTAGCAGAGTTCCCTTGGCTACAATGTACATGTGGAGCTGGTTCCATATTTGTACTTTCCTGAATGTTTGTGTATGTTATGAACGAAAATTGGATTTTAGGGTGCTAAGCGTGTTGTATGTTATCTTGTATTCTCTAATAAACAAAGAAGACAGCAGACATTCAGACATTTTCTACTTCCATTACTAGTGCATATATTGGATTATGTCACAAATAATGTTTTTATTGTGTGAAATCATTTTCCCTAATATATACTTTTAAGTAATTTTGTGTAATAAATACAGGTAGATGCCTTGGTAATGTCTCGTATTCTGCTAAACAATCTAGCAATTAAACAAAATGTAATGCCTTTATTAAGATTTTAGTAACTGCTGGTAAACCCACTAAATCTACACTGTGCTGTGAGGGTAGTGAGTAAAAAAAAGACTCCAATGTGATGGGACAAATCTTTCCCCATCAGAGCTGCTGCTACTTATGTCTTTGCCCAAAAAAACCCCAAAACTGTGCAATGGTTCATGGTCATTTGAGTACTTCAGAACCTGGACTGCTCTGACACTGACAGTGAGGGGGTTTATGTGGTATTCTTAAGCTAGGTACACACAATATGCTTTTGGAGCTGTTATCTAATGATGAACCCGTATAATCATTTAAAAGGCCGTCAGATTGTTTAATTTGGTTTTTGTAAAGTTCTTACTTTACAAATCAACTTGTCTATATCATTTGCGTGCACGCTGCCCCAACTTTCTGTGCAACGATTCCTCTTTCTCTTCCTGCGCTTCGGTCACCTTTTGTGGGAATACATATTCAGATGAATGTTCTGCAGTTTTAATAACGGCAGCAGGGAAGAGTTAGCAACTTTAACTAACATCTGTTACTATTATAGTTTAAATGAATTTTGTCTTGACCCATTTCATGGTAATTGATGGTTAAACAGTCTGTTGGTCCTTTCTTCTGGATCATGACAACTTGTGTAGTAATTCCTATAAATGTTATTTCCAGTAATAATGGTGTTCTGTAGTGATACATGTTCATAACACACTGCAATTTTTAATTATCCTGATATTTCTATTTATGCGACTTACATAACTAAAAATAAGAATTGCCTATTTTTCTGGCTTGCCTAGAAATGCTCAATCTGACCGCTATAATTTGGAGTATGGGCTTGACCAATTTTTTGTGAACAATGGCATGAGTTGCTCTGCATTTAGATTAAATGTCAAACATGTTCTTTGTTGAGCCAGAAATAGAAAACAACCCCAAAGTCCTTAAGTCCTTTTATTTTAGTTTGTTTTGGGTATGGTTATGAATATTTGTCTGTGGTGGGTCACTGTACATAAGTGATTTGACCTTCTTTAACAGCCTTTTGGCTATTAAGGTGCATAGTAAGGTTTCATTTTTTTTCTGTTGAGGTTGAATAACCATTTGTACCTTTTGGATGCTGCTAATATTAGGAAAACCCCTTCTTGAACCCAACACCAATATAATTTTTTTCAGTTTTAGTTTTGGTAATGATCCTTATATACTAAATAAATGTACACACATAGAAATTAAATGATTTTTTTTTTCCCTAATATTTTTCTTTTTACATATTTCTACCCGTGAGGGTCAAGCCAAAGGGTGCAACAGCCGCACCTCAGTCTGGATTTACACCTAAGATGCTGGGCTTTTTAGGTGCTTGTTTTTTTTTGTTTTTGTTTTTTTACGAATTAAGCTACTGCGCACGTGTAGTTATCTTCACACAATCTACATAGCATATAGGCACATAGATTCATACTTAAGTTTGAATCTGGGTCTTTATCTTTAATACACAAAATGCTAACCATAGTTTGGATTGGCAGAGCTTATGAAGGCATAATTTGCATAGACTGTTACTGCAAATTTTGGTCCTTACATTTCATCTAAAGAATCTCTTGATAAGTAATGAGCAACCGGCAGCCCCAGAAATATGCTTTCATTTGCCTGTCATTGCTATAGACAGTGTAGGTTCTGCTTGCGTGGTATATGAAATGTTACTGACTTGTTATGAATTTACAGAAAAATAAAAGGATTATCCAAACTTTCTATTGCTGACAGCACTACCGACACTTGATAACGTTTTGTAAAAGATAAAGCAATACAAATAATGATGTCCTAGTTGTGCAGTTTAGGTGGATTCTTAATCTTTGATTTTATGAATCTGTTTTATTGTGAAAGTTCTGAATACAAAAAGAGAAACATGTAATATATCATTATAGTGCAGCATAAAAATCACAGAAGGAAATCAGACAAAATGCCTATACCTCAAAATATAACACAGAATTCTTTGTGGAGATTGCAGCATTTATTATTATACGGGTATAAATTGTTGTACAACACAGAACACATGTTGGGATTTTCAATAATATAGAACAACAAATTATGAATAAATTATAAATAGTCCTAGAGGGGCTGATTCAGAGTTTGGGAGTAAATGTAAAAAAGGTGCAAGTGTACAGCTTGGCAAAACCATTTTGCAAAGAAAGGGGTGTTAATGTAAAAAAATTGCCATGCATTGAAAATACTTTACTTTTACACACAAAATACTGAAATACTGCATAGCTTTATGATTATTCTATAAAATAGAGCTGCGCTGAGAAACTTCATCTCTTAATTCTAAATCTGGTTTCACAATTTAAAATTACCTCCCCTTGCAGTTCGGCATGGTATTGCTCAGGTCCTGACTTGCACCTAAAAAAAAAAAGTGTAAGTGCAACTCTGAATCAGCCCCAGAGTCTCAAACGCCCACCTCACCACACCTCAAATTGATTGAAAACTTTTAACATAAAAGCTTATTGAGACTAAAGTTTTTAGAAGTTAGAATGACCCAAGTTGTTCAGAGAAAACTTTTAAGCAAGCAATTATACTAGCAGAAATCACCTATGCTGTAATTTATATACACTTGGCACGTCCCGGAGTTAGTTTTATATATTGGAGCTGTGTAGCTAATAGAACCTGCAAGGCAAACATTTTTTGCATATGTAAATATGCTTTTGTGTCCCAGATAAAAGCATTAGAAGTCGAAAACTGAAGTGACAATTTTATCCAGAATTCACAGTGGTCTGCTTTAAACCTTAGGAATGGGTTCTGTTTAAGCATAGAGTAGTGTGCTCCTGAAATGTCTTGCTCTTTTGATGCAAAGCTGAAGACCAGGTGCCGGATTTACTAAGGGTTTGGAAAACTGGAGCTGTTGCTTATAGCAACCAATCAGATTTTAGCTCTCACTTTCCTATTACATATTAGAGAATGTCAGGTAGAATCTGATTGGTTGATATGGGCAACATCTCCACTTTTACAAACCCGCAGCTTAGTAAATCTGGCCCCAGGTGACACTACTGAGAAAGATAGATCGATGCAATAATAAGTTTTTAAGCTTCCAGACAGGTTAAGGTTTTGCTAAACAAGGAATGAACCTGCGAAAATTACGAGCTAGCTGTGTAACTTTGCAGTACCCATGATCAGGTATGCTGGATAAACTAAAAGGTAAATGAAACAGGAATTTAGTCTTGGGGTGGAGGGGGTATTCAGTTTAACTTTATGCAATCTGTTGACTTTTGTGATAAGCACCTGTTGGTTAGGTGCACACAGTGATTTGCATAAATCAGGGTTCCTCCTAGAAAATGGACAATCTCCTTTCCTTTGGGCAAAGCAATGTTCACCTCATGAGTTATCGAGGTGTGGATGCCAAATCCTAGAAATAAAACAAAGATTTTTTTTAGCCATGGAAGCCATGGTATGTTTGGTTGTTAGGGGTTATTTTGACTATATTTGTAACATCATATAAGGCAGCTCTTGCCTAAGTAGTGTCCTATTATGCCAAGTGAGAAGGAATTGTTTAAACGGTTAACCCCTAGCAGCAGACAGCTTAGGTAAACCCTATTAACTTGCCAAACCCAATGCAGTCAACTTCCGTATAACTTTAGCTTCACTCTTTAAAATACAAACAAAACAACGTAGTATTGAGTTTATAGCTAGTTATGTAAAAAAAATATATCGATGCATCCAGACCTTTTTCTAAGATTTCCTATCCATTTGATGGTAAAGAAGGAACCGGGAAGCCATCCTGGGTATGGATGTAAGTCAGGCACTGTAAAGGGTTCTACACATTTACACATCGGTCCCATTCATCATTCTGGTTCAGTAAAGTTAATGTGACTTTAACATTTGTGTCATACAGATATGCATTTTATGCAGCAGGCTCTTGCCATATCTAGGGGGCATTTAGCTCACACACAAATTTATAGTTATGTCCCTGTTTTTCATCTCAACAGTGACTGGTGTGCTCCTACTGATTATTTGGTCCATGTATCCCATAACAGTCCTCCTCTTAAGCATGCTTTGGTCACCCTAATTTTTTTTTTATAATTAACATACAAGAAAGTAATTAAATCAAAAACTAATTTAAAATGAAATTAAGGTCTTATTTTAACATGACAAACTGATCTTCCATGTGAGGTATTATATTATTGGCACTATAAATATACATTTGTCTAAATCCATCCTTACCGCTACCTCCAGCACAATTCATACATGGTGCTTTTGGTAACCCTGTAGGACATGAAATAAAAAAAAAAACCGCTTTACTGTAAGCATAGTGATCGCAGATGCCCATAACCTGTGGCCATGCCTGGGCACAATGTAGTGCCATATATTGTGCTGTGGGTGAATATTGCCGCCGATCCTGTCCAGTAGTAATGATCAGTGTTAGGAGATCTATGTGAGCGATCAGGTAAGCGGTGTGGCGGGTGGCTCTGTATTAGTGGAGCACGCTTTTGGCGCCTGCGTGCGGCGTGTGTCTGTCTATAGCGCGGATACTGAGTAGTATATGGCGGGAGCTCCGGTTTCCGGCACCTCCTCCGACCTGGAGTAGGTACATTCCACTGTCAGCCAGGCGATCGCTTTTTTGCTGTGCCGGACGAGGTAATGGTGACAGAGAATGAGGCGGTCCTGCTTCTGTACTGCCTATGTGTGCGTCTCCCTTTCATGGCTCCTGTGGTGTTTCTGCTGGCTCGATCTCGTCTATTGCTGTTAGAATACAAGATCCATGTATACTTCTTGTTATCCAGTCTCACACCAGTTTGGTAGTTGTTTCCCGATAACAAGTATTGTTGCTATGGTTGCAGTAAACATTTTTACACAGAGGCAAACACCGATCCTCTGGGAAAGGTGACGACTGTATCCTGAATTTTGTACTTTATGGCTTCAAATGTAGTTTGCTTAATATTTAACACATTTGCTTAATCGGTGTTAATGTCTATAAGCAGCATTTTAAAAAGCCTTGATTTGATATTTGTACAGTGGATTTGTGATTGTCTTGGGATCTAAGATATTCTTAGTGTAGGTGTAAGAATTTCCGTAATTGGACAAATCTTATAGACATTTCTTGGTGTTATGTTGTGTTTATTTATTGTAAAGTATTGAATAATGTGCACTACAAGAAATCGTTGTCATCTATTGTACTCCTTTAGCGCTTAGTTAAACAGATCATTATCTGCCCAAATGCCTATTTTATTGAATCATGCATTTTCTATATATGAAATGTAGCAGTTTAGTTTTTTATGTCATCTTCCACTCTATTTATTTGTTTCTTGACTCAATGTGATTATTTGATTTTTTTTTTTTTTTTAAAGAAATGCTTATGCTGTGAGAAGAATGCTAAATGCATCTAATGGTTAACATACTTTTGTTTTGAAAGTGTCATGAAGCTGATTGCCTTTTTGATATTCAACCCTAACTTTCTGCTTTGCTTATCACTTTACCTTTTTTATGTTTAAATCTTTTTTTTCTGTTGTAATCATTTTGATAATGGGGTCAACTCTCTTCAGCTTGAAAGGTATTAAAATAATATATATTGCTTATGAAAAGTAGAAACCAAGACATAAGTACCCTTGAATATAAAATACACCTCTCATACAAAAGTGGCATTAGTTGTGTTTGCTGTGAAAATACATATTGCATGAGCAAATTGTAATATGTATTGTTTGTGTATGTGATCATTAGCACAGAGTGATGAAATTAGGTGTGATTTACAAGCACATTATGTTTTCATGTGTAATCTACTGAAGAGCATCTCCTTTGCAATCCCTGCAATTCAGGGCCTGGTATTTCCTCTGTTCAGAAAGATGGACTTGGCTTCTATTTGTAACTCTCAGTAATTAATAAGCTGCTCAGAAAAACTACCAAGACAGTAGAATTGGGCTATGTGCATATTCAATGGCTGTTCACTTTTGTATCTGTATTCCTGTTTATTTTTCATTTGTAGTTAAAAGCATAATTGTTATAGTGCACTGTTTTTTTTTAAATTACACATTTTTGTCTTTCTCTTTCCTTACAAACAATGGGCTGGATCCAGACCCGATAACATCAGGTCACTTACGGACGCAAGGTGAGAGGGGAGTGACAGGGGGTATGCACTCCCCTCTCTCTCTTGGACGGACAGACACGTGCACGTACGGGAAGCGTGTAGAGGTCTTGATCCGGTCCAATGTGTTTAAGTTTAATAGAACAGACCTTTTGGTGAAAGTGAACTTTTGTACAGATATGTGCTCTATTAAACAAGTGTTGGTAAAAAAAAAGTTGCTGTCTTGGGATTTATGGTTTTTTTGAACAATAAAGGACATAACTGACAAGTATTGTGATTATGTGGAGGATTTAGTGTTTTAGGGGATTCCTGGGTGCATTAAAGGCTTTCAGCATTATGCTGGCGGTTCTGGAGGTTTCAGTAAGATGTATTGTATGATATGCTTGTTGTTTAAAATTTTATTTTATTTTTCAGTCCAACACATACACAACTGTTAATTAGCAGAAAGATTTACATATAAAATACAGCATTTTGAATACACCATTTTGTAACAATTCTAGTTAATGGTTTTTGTTTTATTTCCAGCACAGGTTTCTATTTAATCTTCTGAACACTTGCATACATCATGGCCACAGGTGGAGGCACGCCTGAGGAAGCCGTTACTGACCAGGATCTACCAAACTGGAGCCATGAGTCTCTTGAAGACAGACTAAACAATATGGTATTATTATTATTATTATTTTTTATTATTATAATGATATATTTCATTTTAAAGTTCACCTCTATCCAAAAAATAGAACACAAGAAAGTGTCATCTTTTCATAGTCACATGACTAAAGTGTATTCCACAACACTCAACCCTTTTTTTTATTATGTACTTTATATGGACACTTTGAACTTCCAGTGTTTGGATTTTGCTGTCCTTTGTTTCCATAGATTACTACTTGCACAAGGTTTGGCCAGTGAAAAGTACAAACATGTTTATGCAGTGTACACGTTTAGAAGGGGCTCTATTGATGGGGCTTCTCACCATTTGTGAAGTTTAATTTTTGAGCTGTAGTAAAGTTTTTAGCATAAAAAACATGAGTATGTTCTAACGTGGTCATGGGCAACTTGAAACACTCTGAGGACCACATTTTTTTCAATCTTAAATGTATTGAGTCAGACATATTAAAAAGATGTCATAAGCTATAACAAATGACATCAGTATAAATAGGAGCTGAGAGCAGGGGTAGCACATGTGCCTATGGCTGACTGTTGTCCTTAACTTAAACTCTCTTTAGATTTTTTGATGGCTTTTTTGCACTTAGAGGAAAAACCCTCAATGCATACCAACAATGCACTGTCAGCTTTGCTATTTTACAAATGTTTGTCTGATTGCTGGACTTCCAGGTTATAATTAAGCATTGCAGGTTTTTGACTGAGTTTTTTTTTCATTTTTGTGAGAATCTATTGAGTTGGATCCTTAATATCCATAGATATTCTGAATAAAAAAAATATTAACCGTGTGGGTTAAATGACATTAAAAACAAATAACTTAAAATGACATTTAAAACAATGTTTTAGAATTCTCCACGTTTTGCTTTACGTTGGCATATAAGTTTATTTAAAGTTTATATAGAATTGGTTATAGGAGCTGTTTTCTGTAGACATGGAATCATTGTGACATTTTTGGTTTATAGATGCAGTAAAAGGGTTGGATCCAGACTTAAAAAGGAGCTTTAAATTAAGAGAGGAAAGTTACTCCTGGGCTAAACCATGTTGATTGCAGGGGAGTCATATTTCATCTGTTGCAAACAGTATTAGAGTTGAGCGGTGATGTTTCCTATCCCAAGTCTAAATAACAGTGTGATAGTAAAGCTGGTCAGTATCTGTGTTCAGTAAGCAATTCAAAGATTTATCCCTGCATGCAAAGAATACAATTAACTTGACTCCCCCTGAAATCAACATGCTTTGCCCAGGAGTAACTTTCCTCTCTTTATTTTAAGTTGCGTCTTAAGTCTGGATCCAGCCCAAAGTCTTTGTCTTATATATACATAGATATTACTGCATGTTTTCCCTTTGCATTTGCTTAGGATTGGAGTGGGCAGAAAAAAGCCAACCGGTCCTCTGAAAAGAACAAGAAAAAGTTTAGCATGGAGTGTGAGACACGTCTTACGAATGACATCTCGCCCGGCTCCTCTCCAGGCGTTGGCCGCAGGAGGACAAGAACACCACATACTTATCCACATACCCGATATATGTCTCAGATGTCTGTCCCGGAGCAGGCAGAACTGGAGAGATTAAAGCAGAAAATTAACTTTGGCGATATGGATCAGGTAGGCTCCTCTTATGGGTTATTTTTCAGCCACTTTCTGATGATGCATTTCTTCCACTTATTTCTAGCAAGTCACATTAGAACTAAATCTCTGGTCGATGTTTTTTGCCAACATAGTTCTTTAAACTACTTTCATAATTGTTTTGTAGAGGAGCATCGGGAGTGACTCCCAAGGCAGAGCAACAGCAGCTAACAACAAGCGCCAGCTGGCAGAGAACCGGAAGCCATTTAATTTTCTACCACTACAGTTAAACACAAACAAGGATAAGGCTGCTAGTTCTAGCCCTCCAAAGAGAGAAACCAGTGTCTTCTCTTTACCCAAGGACTCTCTGACCTCTTCTCTCACTAAAGATTTATTACACAATTACCAAGCCTCCCTGGAAGAAGATGAAAGTGGGGATGCAGCAATTGACAGCAGTCAGGTGATCATTTATTTAAATCAAGGTCTATTTTTTTCATATATCAGTTGCATGAATTTTTAATACTTGTTTTTGTTTAATAAAAGAGCTGTTGATTAGAACATATCTAACTTTATAGGAGGACTTTTACTATTTTTATTTTAAGGGTGACCACCTTGAAAGCTGACCGCTCATTGGTGAATGTGGCAAACGTTCTGTTTCTTTTAATTATAAAGGGATCCTGTTACATAATAAAGTGTTCATTGGAACTTTTTGTTTCATGAGCCTGAACATAGTGTAGGAGAATCCATATGAAGTGAGAGGTTTGTTTTGCTTGTTACTGGAGATTTACTCTTTGTAGTATTTATAAAAATGCTGGATGCTGCTTGGGCAAGTGTATCCCAAATAACCCTTTACTATATATTTGTGTTGAATTCTATATAGTTGCTATAATATCTGTTTTACTTTATTTTCTAACATGAAAACAAGACTAGGAATAATTTATGGGTTTCTTTTTAGTCTTATACATACCCACATGGATAATGTCTGTGAAATGTCCTTGTCATCATCTGTGTCTAGATCCCTATGAAGTTACAAAGCTCTTGATTTTGTTTGTATTGCAATACGCTTTTTTGCTTGAATTGTGAATCTACATCTAATGGATCTTTCATTTGTGCTTCAGTCTGTAGGTGACAAATGTGATTTTTGTTCTGCGGTGTTGGAACACTTTTACTTTTATGTGTACTGTAATGTTGTCTGTTGAGATGACCATCATGTTGAGAAGCTTTTTAGATGATGTTGATGTTCATTTGTACATTAGCTGAAAGTTGACTATCAACATATACCCAGACACAGACACGGCTATACCCAGACACAAAAAGCTTTTAATAATAATCTGAGAAATCAATTCCTTACTGCTCAGCCAGCCAGCAAGAGGTATCTTGGTTGCTGCTCTCCTGTGATCTCATGAATGTGGTGGGTGTGTTTAAATCCAGAGGTTTAAATCATGGTGTATATTAAAAGAAAAGGAGAACCAGGGACTGTACACAGGGCCATCTTTTTCATATACCGGGCACAAAGTTCCAAAACGTAGTGTTTTTTGTTTTTGTTGTAGTTAGTGTCTTTGTGGTAACATCGTGTACAGTAGCGACTTAAAGGGAATCTTCCCCTTAAAGAGATACAGTGCAAGGTCTGTTGCTTTATTCTATATGTTCTATTCTTGGTCTATTCTATACCTATATTTAAACCATCTTCTTTTTGACTTGGATAAAACTCCTGCCTTTTTCTGTAGGTTGTGAGTAGACTTGTACTGATTCGCAACTATATCACAAAGGCCAGTTCCCTGAGAGACGACCTTGTTGAGAAAAATGAAAGGTCTGCAAATGTTGAGCGTTTGTCAAACTTAATTCACCATCTTAAAGCCCAGGAAAAGGGCTACCTAAATTTCCTTCAGAAATTGCTTGTAAGTGTGACCTCTTCAGAATGCATGCTATGTATCTAATATATTTTGAATAGTTTCTTTCTGAAGTGTGTAAATTTCTACTTGTACTTAAAGCCAGTTCTTGATAACTCAACCAATGCAACATTTCAGGGTAGCGAACATGAGGAAGATGTTCGGACTATAGAGTCAGCTGTGGGATCTGGTTCTGTAGCTGAGAGCACATCACTAAACATTGATGTGCAGTCTGAGGCTTCAGATACCACGGTAAGATGCTTTTCCCGTGTTTTGTTTCATTGGCATGTGTCATATGAGCAATATATAGTTGGCGTTTTTGTTACTTTTTGTGTTATTAATTGAAAATTTTTTATTGGAAACATTTTTGTAAATCATTTTATTTTTTTCTGGTTAAAAAGTCAATCCTGTGTCAGAAATCCCCACTGCAGAAATTTAGTCATTTCAGTGGGTGTGGGTCTCAAAAGGCCTGTTCTCTCCCATCCAGTTCTGAACTTGCCGGGAAATAGATTACTTTTGCCTTGAAGAGACAAAGTAATCTATCCTTGAAGCACTAAAGACGGTGCTCTGAATGTTAAGTATTTTCTTAATCCTTACCCTCCCCTTTCCTGACTCCTCTTCCCACAGCCTAAACCTTGACTCCCCTACTAGCAGGCTGACCCTAATTCTCCCTTTCCCAGAGCCTAATTCTAACCCTAAAATTCCCCGTAGAGGTTACTTGCCTCTCCAGTGGGGGTCTGCGGCGGGTGCCGGAGTGTGCGACGGAGCCTGACCTGAAGAGGAATGTGTAAGTATACCGATCGGCATACTTATCCATTCAAAAAAATAATAATTATTAGAACAGCTGTGTAAATTGTATGCTGTGGAGGATGACTTAAGTGAGGTGAGAAAATTGGATTTAAGGTATGTAGGAGAAGGTTTTAGGTTTTGGGATAAACTGTGTCTTGCAGCAGCAGAAAATAGAAAGTTCAGACTTGCTGTAGATTTTAGGGATTGGGAGGGTGCAAATGTATGTTCTAAATGCTACGTTAAAAGGCATGGATAAAGAATGCATAGGGGAAGGTAGTGATGGTCAGAGGTAATTTTAGCTGTTTCTGTCATTTCCAGGTAAGATTTTCTGTATAGATCATGGACCGTTTTTGCTACAGGTGTAGTTAGTGGTGGAGAGCATATTGGAAGTTCAATGAAAAAATGACAGGTAGGAGTAACATGTGCAGTGGGGAGTAGGAAATAATCATGGGCCGGATTCACACTACCGGACGTATATCATATACGTCTGTAGTTGACCGTTTTTTGATACTGCGCCTGCGTAGTAAATGTTTTATGTAATCTCTGTATCTTTTTGTTGCGTAGATTGCGTATATGCGGTCTTAAAGACCGCATATATGCAATCTATGTAACAAAAAGATATGTAGACTACGTTAAAAATTAACTACAAGTGCGCAGTATCAAAAAACGGTAAACTACATACGTATACGCTATATGTCTGGTAGTGTGAATCCGGCCCCATGTGAGTGGCTGGAAGATGAGTTTGTAAACAATGCGATGTAGTGACTGGCTGTAGGAATGGAACTTAAGTTGGTGCATAGTTATGGTGTGTGTGTGTGTGTGTGTGTGTGTAATAGATGAGCAGTTGATAGTTTATGGAGGCAGATCATGGTTTAGGGAAGTGCTGTGTGGTTCTCTGGTGTAGGGTAACACTGTATATAGCTTGAGGGGCATTACCTTGGTGAGAAAATGATTGTGTGGGTAATAGTCCACATAACTTATTTATCCTGTGGTTGCTGAGCAGCTCACAATCACAAAGCATGATATTCTTGCTAATGTATTTTCAAGGTTTAAAAAAAAAAAAATAATAATAGTTCTTCAGTTTGTGAAACTCTGAATCTGAGACCCTCTATATGGAGCTTCCTTAGTGTTCACAACATCTGTAACATATGTTTTGCAAACTTTTCCGTGTCTCCTTCTTCAGTCAGGCTTCATTATTTCACCCAAGTTCCTTAAAATTCAAATGACGACTATTTTAGAAGCATTTAAAACAGACATGGTGATAGAGGAACGGATCCAGTCAGTACGCACGAGAGAGGGGAATGAGCTCATTATTTGTGTGACTTACACTGCCATAAGGTCCCCCATAAGGCGTCCCACCCTCACTGTACAATTTAAATGCTTCCCCTTGCAAACCTTTTGCGGGCACGTGGGAGGCACAGCCCCTTTTATCGTAATGTGCATTGTATGAACTGCGTTGTGTACAATAGAAGTTACTTGGGTAAAACGCACGTTATATCTGGAGGGCGCATGCCTCTCCCCTCAAACCACCCCACTAACACACTTTGCCTGTGTAAGTGGGGTGACGGATGAAAGTCTGCATCCATCACCCCACATACGCAGGCAAAGTGTGTAAGTGAGGTGGTTTGAGGGGAGGGGCAGCCCATAGTGATAAGTTTATGGAACATGTACTGTCTCAATACCATTTTACACTTTTAGGATTTCATATTAGTGGATGACTAACCATATGACTTATTGATATACAACATGTATTAACAGATCCTTAGTTATGAATAAAAAGAAAGCCCCATATAAGAGAAATCCCTCCACAATTAGTGAATGTTCTAATGTATAATCACTAATTAGAGCACTATATCTATGTTTGTTTAGAAGGACTGTTAGAAAAGTTTAAAATCACGAGAATGCAGCCTTATTAAGCTCTGTGGGATTTGGTTAAGGGTTAGTCTATTTTTTAGAGTTGAAATAACTTTGTAGCCTGAGTTCATAAAGAACAGGAATGTCCATGATTTTTTTTTTTAATGATCTACTGACACTTCGGTGGCATGAAACAGTAGCCATGCATCTTAATAAAAAATAAAAATAACATTTTCTTATATTTTTTATTTTGTATTTCTTTTTTGTGCCAAATGTTTTCCTTGACCCTTACTCTTCCAAATGGTGCCCTTCAGTGAAGCTGAACACTCCCTGTACAGATTTGTGATATCGTTTTTAGCTGTAAAACTGAACAGTTGGTATGTGTTTTGTTTATCAAAGTCTAACCAGCTAAATTATTTAATAAAGGAGCTAACCTCTAGTCGGCCACGCATTGAGGACAATCTAGGGAATTCAGCCTCACAATTGAAAGGTTCACACTTTGGCGTCAGCTCTCCTAAAAGTGAAAGACTGGCTGTGACTGACAAGCAATTGTGGGCAAGTAGCACTTGCTTTCTGCAGCATGGATTACAGGCTAAGGTACACCTTAGAATGCACTAGAATGTCTTATATGTTAGCCTTTTGTCAAATTAGGTTTAACTTTTTTCTCTTGCTTTTGAAACCGTTTTCAATGGTGAATTGCTTGGCAAAAGTGCGTTTGTACATTTTTTCGTTATTTTAAACACACAACTATGTATTATTTTAACTGCTCTCTCTTTAAATGAGAAATGGAAAACATATGCTCCTTTCATGGGACAAAGGCATGCGTATGTGCACAACCTTCAATACAGGAGGGATACGTACGAGCTGTATAATTCCCGTCTGCCGTTCCTCAGGATCAGCCCCAGTGTGTACACCGCTTAGAGGATAGGTGGAGGAGTCGAGGAACTAAGTCTGTTCTATTGCGCACCAGGAAGACCCGAGACCTCTCCTGCTTTAATGGCATCTAGGTCTCTTTCCGTTAAGGACTTGATGTAAGTGTAGTGGCACCTAAGTCACTTCCCTTAGTACACACACTACCTAATTCATTTTTGACCTCCGTATTTACTTCATATTTTAGTGGTGTATACTAATATATTTATTATATTTGGGATTTTAATCTGTGACATTGAATACCAGGTCACCTGTTTGGAAGCAATTGCTGCTACAAATGATTGAGATGCTTTTGTTCACAACAACTTTATTAACTAAATCGCAGTGTTCTCTGTGCATTCTGAAGTTATTTACTATAGGTAAATTGTTCTGTGTTTGTAAACTTTATAAAGATTTTTGGCCTCTACAAAAATCACCTAACAGTGTTAAAGCTAGTGGTGGTTCTTTAAGGCTCAGGAAATGTATGGTGTATCAAAAAGTTGAGAGACAATTGTGTTGCTGTTCTCTGTGAATTAGGCTGGGTACACACATGGGCTTTTTCTGCTGATATTCAAGCAGATTACACATTCAAACAGTTACAGCAAATATTTTGCCAGTGTGTACTGTCCAGGTATGCTGCAGAATCATCTGATATAACATCTGATAGTTTGATATGATTTTTGGAAGCTCTTCATTTTTGCGATCAACGATGTTGCGATGTCTGTAGAAAACTTTAGTGTATACTAACACACCATTTTCAATGCAGCAGTGACCATGTCATTGCAGGAAATATTATTATGTGAAGTGATCGCCAGGAAACTAGAGAGCAGACTGTACAGGGGGTATTGTTAAACAGATTGGGGCTAGAATTGATACTACGGATCTAACAAAATGTCTGATTGTCACAGCTTAAGTCTTTTAAAGGAGATAAGAAAAGTGTACAGCAATTGTGCTGACACCAGTGTAGTCTTATAGTGTAGTCAGTGTGCAGTGACTGAACTTCTGTCAGTATTAAGTGTAAAGTATTCTTCTTGTCCTGTCTTGCAGAGATCAGAAATAATAGTTGTGTACTAAGTTATGGTTAAGTGTAACTTTGGCAAGACAGTCATGAGATGTTTAATCTTGCAGATCAGTCCATTATTTAGTTCTGGGTCAACACATGTCCTATAGAAGCCAGGCCAGAATATTTTGACAAACATATTTTTTGTGTATGTTTAAAGATGTGCGTATGTATGATTCAGGGTAATTTTTATTTTTTATATAGTCTAGAGCTTTTTAGGAAATGTATGACCTCACTCTCATTCTTCCAGATAAAATGAATAAGCTGTATATGTAATTACAGATCCATAACAAAACTGTGTAGCAACAATTTTTTCACCCAGTGGTGGTCACTGTATAGATGAAACTGCTAAAATGTTGATTGACATTAAAAGGTGGAAGGGGCAGACAGAACAGTAAGAGGGCTGGTAGAAAACGACAGTGATGTGAGAGGAGAAATGTGGCACAAGCAATTTCTATTCAAAGTATCTTTTCCTGTCGCCTGATTCATATCTCATGGTGACTGGTATTTGTACCTCCGTTTTGAGGCAATGCGCTGCAGTTCAGTCATGATGATATTTTAAGCAAGCTTTTTAATACCAGCTAACTAATTATATACATATATATATATATATATACACACACACACACACACACACACACACACACACACACACACACACACACACACACA
>WWET01000649.1:144191-163212 GCA_011038615.1 Limnodynastes dumerilii | reverse complement strand
ATATAGTGAGTTTTGAACAACCTCTTTATCATTTAATTTAATTACAGATAATAATATACTCCTTTTTCTAGAAATACTCCTTAAATATGATAAGAGGAGTATTTTTACTCTGGCAAATAAACATGTAGTGCGACCACTGGATGAACTGGAAGGTGCATTGCGAGCCAGGCCTTCTCATCTGACCTCATAAATACTGTACAGAATGAATGGACACAAATTCCCACAGACACACTCCAAAAACTTGTGGTAAGCCTTCCAAGAAGACTGGAAGCTGTTATAGCTGCAAAAGGGGGACCAACTACATATTAAAGTATATGTATTTGAATACAATTTAATTAGTCACTTTAGATGTCATGGTCAGGCGTCCAAATGCTCTTGTCCCTATAGTGTATGTGCGCTGTAATTGAAAATGAGTGTATACATTTGTATATCATTGTGTAAGAGTATTACACACAGAGTAACTCAGCATCTGTTACACGTATCCTTACAATCGCGTTCTACTGGTACTGAACTACAAGTGAGAAGTGGGCTGCTTAGTTTGCATTTTAACCTTTTGGCTTATGTGTTAATTAAATAAACATTGCAATTAAATAAAAAAAATACTAGGTATTCAAAGTGTTTTGGGAATGATGGAAACCAAATTTAAACCTCATTATATAGTATGTTGATAAAAGAATACAAAAAATAAATACCTGCAGGATCCCAGGTAAAAAGGCTGATGATGCAGTCTGTCATCGGTGCTTTTGGTCGGAAGGTGGGTTTACCTTAAAAATCAGCCATTGTCACACACATTTCTGTTCTGTGAGATTGTTTAAAAAATGTGTTGAAATGGGTTGTTGAATTTCCTTATAAATTGCTGTTTTGTCTTCAGGCAATGGATCCACAACAAGAGGCTAAGGAAGAACTTAAAAACATGAAGAAACAGCATGCGTTACTGACGAGGATGCTCCAGCAGCAAGAGCAGCTTCGAGCCCTGAAGGGAAGGCAGGCAGCACTTCTTGCTTTACAGCAGAAGGCGGAACAAGCTATTGCCGTGATGGATGAATCTGGTAAACCTCCTACATTAAAACCCGCTTAAATAAGTAGGGCAGTATCAGTCAGGTGTGTTATATACCTTGCCTTATTGTGGCAATAGCTTCGTCTTAGACATGAAAAACCAAAAGACCTGCTCGCATTTCATGATATGGGTCATTTGGAAGTTTAATTCCTTCAGATGGAACCCCTAGAATCCAGAGTTCAAACTCAAACAACTGACCTGACAGTTAAGTGATTGTCTGACTCGATCGCTGGGAATTGTGCACCCAAAGCGCACAGTTACCAACAATACAAGCACGAAGGGAAATATGAACAGAATATAAATATAGGGTGTCTTTCTAGTCTAGCACAGGAGCGTCTCTGGGATACTGTGCTGTCCAGCGGGTCAGAGGAGTACTATATATACACAGGGATAGATTTATAAATTCATTGCGGACATTTAGTTTCATGTACACAGCTCAGTCTCTTATGGGTCAGGGAATCAGCACCTTCTAAGTACACAGAGGTTAACTGGTAAAGAGAGTCTTTCCTAAGCAAGCAAGCTTGCTTTTCAGTCCAGTACTTGCAAGTCATTGATACAGTGCCAAATTTTGTATAAGAACTAGTGAATAGCACACACTGATATGAGAATTGTTTACTAACCAATGCAATGCTGAATTTAGAATCTAGTAAGAGGCAATTACTCACGACCTTGTTTGCGGTGACATGCAATCGCTTGAATCTGAATGGAGAACACTGGAAAAACTATTTTTAAACAATCTAATTTGGTTTATTTGACTGATATATTAATTTATCTTTAACAATGTTTTGTCTTTAATCAAAATATACACAAAAGGGCGCTGAATGTATAATTTATTATCTACCACAAACTATTAACATTAAAAATAAATATCCTGCGATAAATAAATATAAAAATCTGGCATCGATTCTGATTAACAAGTTCATATATAAACTCAAATACATAATATAATTCACCATATGTATATAGAATACCTATATCACGGCAGATATAATAGAGTCAGTTCCGCTTCTATGACAATGTTCATAAAAGGTTTAGAGGTGAGCAATCGGGACACCACTTATACTTTAGCTCCACTGTAGGGTTGGTCTTTAGCAAACAACTAGTTGCACGATGATGTAGATCCAAATTCCGGCATGAGCTTCTAAGTAATTAAGCACTAGATGATATATGTCTATGGTGGTAACTTGCCCTTATTCCCAAACTCTGAATCAGCCCCAAGAGCGCTAGTGTAAATGTATAAATCTTTTGCATGCAGTGAAAATACTTCACTTTTTCACATCAAATCAAAAATCACATTTTGAACTCACATACTGCATACCTTTATGTTTAATCTACAAAATGCAATTCAACTAAGAAACTTCACCTCTCAATTCTAATTCTACTTTCACAATATAAATGTGCCTTTCCTTGCAGTTTAACGTGGTAATGCTCTGGTCTACACTTACACCTAAAAAAAAGGTGTGAGTGCAGCTCTAAATCAGCCCCCTTGTGTGTATATTTAGTTTTTCTGTTGGTGGATTTGGCCATCCCATTAGAGCAGATGTGTTAGATGTAATTGATGGTGGGAATATTTATAACACATGATTGGCTGTTGTATTTTGTCTGTAATCAGGCTTGTTTTAAGAACTATATAGATAGTTTAGAAGACCATAATTTACATTTTTTTCTTATTTAATTGGGCAACTTAATAGGAACTTCTTGTTCTTTTTTAATATCTGTACTAAATACATTTTTTTTTATTCTGTCCCTAGTGGTGACAGAAACAACAGGCAGTGTCTCTGGCCTGAGTATAACTTCAGAGCTAAATGATGAACTGAACGATTTAATTCAGCGATTTCACAACCAGCTTCATGATGTTCAGGTACAGCCTCATGTTTAAATTGTTATCTATGAGAGAAACTAGGATTGTCTATCCCACAGTTATTGCATTAACATTTATTCTTTATTTTTTGTCCTGGTGTTTCTTTATAGAGTGGCAAGATGGAATATTTACCTTATTTATTCATTATTTCTAGTTATAATTTTTTTTTCTTTTTTAAACGCCACAATGTTTTGGCAAGTGCCCTTTATACAAGAACATCTCCGGGAAATAGCCACCATTGTTACATAAAAAGCAGCACATATATTGGGGATTTAATGACACGTCTATATCTTTGGGCCGGATCCAGACTTAGTTAAGTGCTTGAATTTAGTTACTCCTGGGCAAAACCATGTTGATTTCAGGGGGAGTCAAGGTAATTGTATTTGCATGCAGAGATATATCTTTGAATTGCTTACTGCACACAGATACTGACCAGCTTTACTATTACACTGTTATTTAGACTTGGGATAGGAAACATCACCTCTCAACTCTAATACTGTTTACAACAGATGAAATATGACTCCCCTGCAATCACCATGGTTTAGCCCAGGATTAACTTAAATTCAAGCACTTAACTAGGTCTGGATCCAGCCCTTTGGGATTATTTGATTGTTACTGGATTTGAGTCCTATTTCAAAGTAATATAACTGAATTTAATACTTTTTAGACTCCACCAGTACCAGATAACAGACGACAAGCAGAAAGCCTTTCTCTTGCAAAAGAGGTTTGTCGAAGTGTGAACTCTTCCTTATCGGAACATGTTTCAGAAGAGAGAGCTCCACTACTAAATAAAGCAGGGACGCTTCTGGGAAAGAGACCGAAAAAGGACACTATTCTAGGAGATCTCCAAACAGTACAAGATCACCATCTAAATAACACTAATTGTACGTTATGGTTTGGCTTGTGTTTAGCAATCACATTCTTAGTTTTTTATTTTTTCCATGACGTAAATTATATGGGTGACATTTATTTAAACAGAGGAAATAAATACATGTTGAGACACACACACACCTGATGTGTTTTTTGTAGTGCAATATTCTTTATAATAATAAACTTCTGTTATAAGCCACTTTTTCAGTGCTTTTTATAAATCTATGTTTTAATAACAGCATTTTGTACCCTGTCCAAAGAATCCATGCAACTCATTTAGAACCCACTGTATCCTCCCCCAACACACACACTCTCACACACACACTCTCACACACACTCACACACTCACACTCTTTTTAGAGCTTTTGGGGAATGTAATATCTCTGCTCATCAGGAACTTGAAGTTACTGTTGCCGTGGTTTCATGTGCACCCACCCAAAATATGAGGACTGTCTTTCAGTGTTGTTTTATCTGTTTTTAAAACTTGTCTTTAGGTTCCCCACAGAGGGTTATGGATCAAAGGAGCATTGGTTCAGCTGCTTCTGCTGCTCCACAAACGTCTGACAATAGGGCAGCAAATAGCCCAGGCACAGCCGCTGCTTACTCTTCTGCTGCTTTTATGATTGATAGTGAGGATGAAGAAAATCAAAATCCAGCAGAGAAACTGAAGTATGTCACATATTATACAGTAATTATTGCTTTGTTCATCTTCCTGTTCAGTGGGCCACAAAAAACATGCAGGGAGTCCTCTGTAGCATCATAGGTTCTGCACAGTATTAAGCAATTTGTTGGAAGAATATATTGAGCACTCCTGTCTTACCATAAATGTTTATTTCACTCGTAAATATCCAAACAGGTCTCATAAGGCCAGCTAATTTCTTCATAGCACTCTCATATTCTCTCAATTTATCATCATCCCCTTTTTTTTGTTTTATGTGAGAACTCCAAATAATGCTAAATGCATAAAAGAAATCTTGATTATATCATTCTCTACTTACCTACTACTTTACTAAAGGGCTACAAATTGTACTTAAAGTTTTAAGGTAAATCTACTGACGTTTAATTTTGTGTCATTTAATATAATCGTAGTTTTCCTTTTTGTTAAGGAAATTGAAAGAAGTCCGAAAAAGACTTAATGAGCTGCGGGACTTGGTCCGGTATTATGAACAGACATCTGATATGATGACAGATGCTGTCAATGAGAACGTTAAAGATGATGATGAGGAAGAGGAGACTGAAGACTCGTGGGTGGAATCTGACCAGGAAGTCAATCAGCCGGTTATTAATATCAGGTTAAAAATAATTTCATTTTGTAAAACATTTCTTTATGCACCACATGTACAGCAGTACCCAAAAAAATAAACCTTAGATGGCGCCAAACCAATGTATAGTTAAAAAATAAACATTAAACAATTAAGCAAAATAAATCATTAGGATACCACCAGAGCTGCTGTAATTAGGAAGCCAACCTAAGCAAATTAAAATATAAAAAAATTACTGCGCTAGAATGATATCAATAGTATATGCACCAATAAATAAATAAATGACAATTTAGTGGAAATTTATTTTATATTAATTCAATAAAAATGCAAATCACAAACAGACAATATACCAACATATCAAATTGATAGTTCCCCACAAAAACGTTGTTAATACTGCCTTACGATCAGTCCTTATAGTAATATAAACCACAGTGACAGAGATCTGTAGTAATAGCGTTATGTATTCAATGTAGAACAAAGTTCTATATCTGTAGATGATAGATGAGAATGAAGGTCTTTTTGATCTCTGGTGTGAGACAGTAAGACAATTCTATCCACAGTACATTTGTATCAAAGGAAAGATGGAAACGCTTACCGGCTAGCGGGCACGCATCCGCGCCGGCTAGCTCGAGGAGGGAATCAGCTGTGAGACTGCTCCGGGAAAGCTCCGTTGTTTTCACCAAAGAGATTTTTTGCATCTAAGTCAGGGAGACAATCGGCTGTGAGGCTACTCCGGGAATGCTCTATTTCTCCCACAGGGAGATCTTTTCCGATGGAGTCCGGAGGCAATAAAACCTGTGTCCCAATTCAGTCTCAAGATGGTCAATATTGTAAGGTAGATTCCTTTCTTTAGTACTGGATAATAAAACGGCAATCAGGGGAATTCAATCCAATGGTAGGTTCTGTGTCTTAATGATAATATGCAAGGGAGCAAGAACCTAATGCTTTTTCTGGTATAAAATACCACTTCATCAGATGAAGTGGTATTTTATACCAGGAAACGCGTTAGTTCTTGCTAGCGCAGTAATTTTTTTATATTCACATGTACAGCAGTAGCCTGTTCTTCCATAGGCGTTGCATGGCTTGTCATCCACTGATGTACCTTATCTTCCTAAATACTAATTACTAAGCTGTATTTAGAAGACACCTGCTTTTTGGTCAAAGAACCGACTAGCAAATAAAGCATAAGATTGTTTATGAACTGTAACAGAAATGCAGTTTTGTGTCTGATAATATGATCAAATTTAAAGAGATCATTAACACAAGCAGCTTTGGTGTTGGTGATAAGTGAAATGTAGCAGAAATGGAGAGGTTTATAATAAAGTGTAACTGTGCAGACAGTAAGTTCAGACTGAAGCGGGTTAACTATGAGCAATGCAGTAATTAATATTAAAACAAGCTAGACTACCTTAATACAATCCTTGTTACTGTAGCCTTAGGTCTCTTTCATGCTGATTACCATCATATTATACGTTGGGTTATATTATTTGTTTCATTTTTCCAGAAATCCACAACGTATGAGTAGCTGGGGACCAGTGAATAGCATCACTAATTCACAATGTAGAACAAATAACCGTGACGAAAGACCGCTTAACACGGACTGTGCAATAAATAACCGGTCTGCAGTTAATTTAAGAAGCTTCAACGCATCTTCGACATTAGGTATGCTTCATTGAGATGTATTGTCAGTGACTGCGACCCGATATTATTGACCTCTGGGATAGGGCTCTGGAAACAAGAACCTTTGTATCTGCTGAAAGCTCTGATGTGCTCATTTTTGTGAGCTGCTTAAATAATATCTGGGTGTGTTTTTAATAAACTTTCTCAAAACACTTTACACTCATCTATTTTGCTGTAATACGATTTTACTATATACGATTTTACATTCTTGTGTGTTTGTATGCTGTGATTTCTGTGTATTTTTAGAGTGCCTGTACAATAGAGAAAGTGAGGATAAAAGAATGGATGATGATGTAGAGGAAGACAGAGAGAGTGTGGTATCTCTCTCCAGCCGCAGTAGTGTCACAGAAGACGCCCAAAATGATGACTTTGAAGAGAAATTCAACCGTCTTATAGCTGCCAAGCAGAAACTGAGACAACTGCAGGACCTGGTTGCTATGGTATACTTTTTGCTGTATTTATTTTTTTACATTTTTTACTATTGTATAATAAATCTTTATTGTTTGCTTTGGGTAACTTGTGTATTGTATAATTTTATAGCGTAAACTGAGCAGATCTTGTAGTGTATTTGTTTTATATATCTAGAAACTGGTTTACTAAATGTTAATTTTTTTCCCTTTCTTGTGTATAGTGCATTGTAAAATTGGTAAATAAACAAAGAATCCATACGGGCACAGCTGTTACAGTATATATACTATACTACCAGAGTAGGAAAGGATACTGGCATAGATCATATCTCTAGAGAGACTCAGAAGAGAGTAGCTCTACCTCCTATATCAACATTCTATTGTCTAGTGTTGCTCATTTACTAATTGGTAGTTTTGTTGCACTTTTCATATTTTTCACCTTCAAATTGTTCTGATTTTTTCCATTTTCTTAGTATGGTGATGATACAGAGTCTGATACTAATCCAGCAGTCAGGCCAGGTAGTGGTGGCCATCTTTTACTGGAGGAGACAGATACAAAACAGCAACCAAATAATACACGTCCAGATGCATCTAAAGCGCAGAGAGATGTAGCTCTAAAAGAACAAGCAAGGTAATGTGATTTACATTAATGGAGGTATCCTCTCCAACAGGGAATGGGGATTTCTGGCAGTAACTTTGTCTGTGTTTAAGTTCTTAATATTTTATACTCCTGTAAAGTAGAGAATGTGTTTGATGCCTAATTATAAAACTTCAAGCTTTCCCCTGATTAGGTGACTGGGAGTCTTTCTGTTGGGAGCTGTTCACTGCTGGTATGCAACTTGTAAAGGTGGCCACACACTGGGTCAGTTACCAATCCCAGCAGGGGGTGTCCTGATAAACGGGACGATTTCCCACCAGGGAAATGTCCTGTTATCGGCACCACACACCTCTCCTGCTGGGGACGATACTCCTAGCAGAAGAGGGAGACGCATAAAGAATTGGGAGCCATTTAGTAAGATGATTGACTCCCTTAAATTATCAGGTGCTAGCTCCTGATTTAAATTCAAACATGCCAAAAGACCAAATAATCGTACCAAAGCGTTTTAAAAATTGATCTTGTCTACTAACAAATATTTACTTGATCATCCGATAATTGGATAATCGATCCAGTGTTTGGCCAGCTTTATGCGAGAGAGCAATGAGGGATGCTGCACCTTACAAAGAGTGGATGGTCCTCTCCCAAAAATGTGGGAGGGGTAATTCTGTATAAAATGTTGTGAAATCCCTTTAAAATCCAACTTTACACATCTTTCTCTTACCATGGGTGCTTATGCTTTAGGGAGAAGTTTTATGAAACCAAGCTTCAGCAGCAGCAACAGGAATTAAAACAGTTACAAGAAGAGAGAAAGAAACTTATTGAAATTCAAGAAAAAATTCAAACACTACGGAAAGCTTGTCCTGACCTTCAGGTGTGTGATTTGTGTGATTGGTTTGGGAATTATCAGTTCAACTATTCTGTTTAAAATCCACAAACTAGTTGTGTTTTTATTATCTGTTCAGTATAACTTTCTTTAACTAAACAGATTTACCATGTGGCAGAAGTTGTCCAGACATAGCCTGCAATAACTGTGAATGTCATTGGTTCAGTTGAGTAAAGATGTTGTGAGTCAACCGTAGAAGTGGGATGTATTGTCTGGGGATGGAAGTGGGATTCTAAAATGTGCTCTTTAGTGGTGTCTGTGATGTCTTTTAAGAGACTTTTAGTCAGTTGAGCACTGGAAAATTATTTTCATATTGAGGAAGGAACAAAAATGTAAAACTTTATCTTACTGTTATAACTTTACATTTCCCACTACTTGACTGTTACTTATTTTATGTTTAGAAATGCAGGAAAAACATTATGTGCTGCTGTTACTTGTATAACTGGTTAAACCTTTTAATTATTAAGTAGAATATTGTTAAAGGCGGGACCCTATTGAAATTTCTTGGCAGCGTATGTGCTGGTGGTATTGCTGGCCCTCGAAAATATTTTCTTAAATGGCTCCCATTCTTCTTCTATCTCTCTTTGGGACAATATGTTTGCAGCTTGGGGGAATGGATAGTACTTTGGGTCAGCATCTGCTGCTATCTTCTGTAATAAGTGGTGGTGCAGCTTTAATACACAAAAGCATTTGAATAAAAGACCTCAATTTTACATTTTCTTTTAAATGGTTGAGCTTCAAGGGATTACGACAGGTGCTTTAATTTATTTTGTTCTTTGAATTAGTTGTCTACATCTAGTGCTGGAACATGCCAGGGCCAGCAGTACCACCAGCACATACGCTGCCAAGAAATTTCAACCTCGAATATTTTATGAAAATATTTTCTTAAATGGCTCCCATTCTTCTTCTATCTCTCTTTGGGACAATGTTTGCAGCTTGGGGGAATGGATAGTACTTTGGGAAAATCTTCTCCTTGGATCAGCATCTGCTGCTATTTTCTGTAATAAGTGGTGGTGCAGCTTTAATACACAAAAGCATTTGAATAAAATTACTACAGGTGCTTTAATTTATTTTGTTCTTTGAATTAGTTGTCTACATCTAGTGCTGGAACGTGCCCAACAACCAGACAGATGCCAACTGCTGCTTCAACTCCAGATGTTAATGAGAGCAGTACAGTTTTGCCAACCATGCCAGATCCAGAAGATTCCTCTTCTGTGGATAATGAGGTAAGAGACAATGCAGGTTTCTGTTCTGTGGGGGGGTAAACAGATAACGTTTGAAATAAAATGTGCTATGAAAACACCTGAAAAATTCAACTAAATGACCCGAGGCCATGTATAGCTTTATATTTCCAAATATACCTTTTAAAGATACACTATGCCTATATGAAAGTCACTAATACTGTAGATTGACACTCTACATTTAGGCAATTGTGATACAGTAATATTACATTCATGCCTTGATTTGAATGTACTAATGAACCACTTTCATGCAATCATAGTGCACCATTCCTCATTTAATGATCTGAATTATATGATTATTTGTGTGTTAGTGCATGTTTATGTTGGCACAGTTCAAAAACACATGATGTGGTTCCTTGACTCTAACATGTGAGTAATTGTTTTGTGAAGGTTTGGTCAGAAATCCGCAGGCACCAAATTTTGCGAGAAGATTTGCGACAAAGGAGAAAGCAGCTGGAGTCCTTGATGGTGGAGCATCAGAAGAGACAAGGGCTCCCGGAAACCGCTTCTGCTGGTTCCTTAAGAAGTGATGATTCTGAAGCTCACGGTCTTCAGCACCAAAGCAAAACTGAAAAGTGAGTAAATGTCAGAACGGTCCTGGTTTCTGACCGGTTTTATATGCTACTTTTACAGTGTTGTCTTATTTATTCTAGAATCTAGAAATAAAGTAAATGCAGCTTGTTATGAGTTTAAGCCTGACCTGTATCCAATATTTGGGGAAACAATGGACTCTGTCGAAGTATACTGGCAAACCTACAATCGTGTTTTGTCTACAGGAGACTAACAGTAGAATTTATAGACTGCAAGCAAACAAATTAGATTTTATTCCCTCACTTTGAATACATTAATATTCACTATTGAAATGTGTACTATTGCTTACTTTTTGTATCTAACTATTTCTTAATAGGACAATGGCAACTTGGGGTGGATCAACACAGTGTGCTCTTGATGAAGATGATGGAGATGACGCCTCCATTTCTGATATAAATCAAGCAGAGGAGGAGGAGGAGGAGCAAGACAACACTTTCCATGAAAATACTACATATCGCCAAAGTAGCGTCAATCAAAGTGGAAGGAGCAATAAACAAGAGTTAGTGGACCTTTTTTATACATATTTCCATACAGCTGCTGTTCCAAATTAAAATGTTTAATATCATTTGCAATCCAGCATTTCTTCTACATGCAAAAAAGATTAATGGATTTCTTTCTATTAAACAATATTTGATGTTGTAAAAGATGGCCTTATATTGGCTTGCCTAGTCAGAAGGCTGCATTTGAAGGGTATACTGGTCCTGTTACATTTTTACCATGCTCAGTCTGGGATGTCACCAGCCACTCAGACATTTTGGTGTTGTAATATTTGGTGTTAGAAATTTTTTCCCCTTGGCTTCTCATATAGAGATCATAAGTTTACTTAAATCCTCTTTACTTTTTCTCCCCTCGCATATACCATTGTCTCCTCCTACTGCCTACAGCGGCACTTATCCCTTGGTTTTCCCTCGGTAGCTTGGGTCTGATATATTTTTGGAATATATATAAAATAAGTAATATCCAATGTTTTGTTTTTTTTCTTCATAATCTTGGTCAGAATCCAGAGTTGGAAATTTATACCATGTAAAACAATGTTTAATTGCAAGAGAAGTAAATTACATCTGCAAACAGTATTTTGAGTTGAGAAGTGATATTTCCTATATCATAGAATGATTGTCCCTTATAGTCTGCCCTTTCCAACCACCCTCCCCACAACCCCTCCTCAAACTTCCCCTGAACCCCCCCAGCCAACATACAGAATACTAATCACTCCCTACCACACGCAAACACTAGGGTTAATTTTGATAGCAACCAGTTGCTTGTTTTTTGGGCATGCTGGAGGAAACCAGAGCACCCGGAGGAAACCCACACAGACAAGGGGAGAACATACAGACTCCACACAGTGGAATCAAACTTATGACCTCAGTGCTGTGAGGCACAAGTGCTACTTTCTGAGCCACCGTGCTGCCCATGTTTAAAGTATAAATAACATTAAATGTAAAGCTGATTAGAATCTCTCTGCAGTAAGCAAAGCAAAGTATTCTCTCTGCATGCAAAGAATATCTAATATTTGAGTCTCTTGAAATTCAACATGGTTTTACCAAGCTGTAAATTTCCACCTGTTTTCTTCTTATTTTCAAGCTCTGGATCTGTTCCCTTATTACTAATGTCCATGTTACTAATTTGTCCTTAAAATCTTTCGGCAATATATAGATGGAAAGGTCAGCGCACATACTCTGTTGATGGAAATTACCGTCCATCTCCTAAAACAAGACAGCAACAAAATATTAGCATGCGAAGACAAGAGAATCTGCGCTGGGTGTCAGAGTTGTCCCAAGTGGAGGAGAAGGAACACTGGCAGGAGCAAATAAACCAACTCAAGAAACAACTGGACTTCAGCACCAATATGTGCCAGACCTTAATGCGCGATCAACAGGTACTAAAGAGGTGGCCTACAGTACCTCCCAGTGGTTCATCCCACCCCTCCCACTTACATTTTATATAGTGATGTTTTGCTTACTAAATATAAAAAATTCTGCACTAAATGACTAATGTATTGGGCTAAAATAATTTTTTTTTTGTTTTAGTCTCTTACCTACCTCCTGCAAACTTTGTATGCAAACCCATATGGAGTGATGCCCGGTAATGTAGGAACCCCACAAGTCCACATTATAATGCACCAGCTGAACCAGTGCTACTCGCAGCTTAATTGGCAACAGAATAATGTTCTAAGGTATGTGGACGTTTTGTACTTCTTCAGGAAATCTAGTTCTTATTATAAACGGCAACTGGGATACTAAGTAACGAGAATCTCTGCAACAGGAAAGAAATGGAGGTGGCTAAAATGCAGTATTGATATAACACTACAGATAAGTTAGGGTCTATAAGGGATTTGTCAATAATTCCTTATGATTATTTTATGCACTTAATTATTACATTAGCTGCCAGCATTCAGTAAGGTGTTTTATGACTCACAATAAAGATGCAAATAGAGCATATTTTTGGATACGTAATATGTAGAATTAAGTCTTTTATTATGGTCAAAAAAATCTACAATATTTCAGGTTTCATAGTAAGCATTAATAGCCTAAAATGTTTGGCATTAATATTCACCGTTCTTTTAGTATTCTTTGTTTTATTTTACTAATTTACACCTTATATGTACAGGTTAAAGCAGATGCTGCATGATGTTGTGCAGCAGCAACAACAGCAGCAGCAGCAAAATAACCCAGAAAGAACTGATACAAACTGTGCTGCTCCACCTGCTGCCTCTGCCAATATGTTCAATAACTTTGGTTTCATCCCTCCGTCCATGAACATTTTCGGCATGCCGCCTTTTGGAACAATCCCCAATGTTATGCCAGGTGCGTGAGTGTTAACTATGGGCAGTCATTTGTGGTTGTGGTAACTGTGACATCTGTTAGACAGCTTTATAGGGCAAATATTAGATGTGTTTTATTGTAAACGCAATAGGACCGATTCAGTTAGCCTCGCACCTGCGTTATTTCAATGCAAGGCTAATCGTGCGTTTTTTGGTTTTTTTTCGTACCTCATAAAAATCAGCTACCGTAATACATTGGGAAAAGCGCACTGTGAGTTTATTATCGTCTATCGCGCGCCGCGAACGTTATTGAATCGGGCCTATTAGGTTATCCTATGCTTTTCTTTGATAACTGGTTTCTTGTTCTTTTTCATTTTGCCATAGGCATGAATTTTACCCCGGTCTTTTCGTCTGGGATTGGAGACTTTTCTCATAACTCTGCCCCTCAGCCTGACATACCTCTTCCGTCTCATGATCCAAACACTTCTGGGAAAACAGAGTACATGGCATTCCCCAAGCCTTTTGAGAGTACTTCATCAAATGCGACAGACAAGCAAAGGTATCATTCTGTTCTCCCCGCTCCAATTGTATCATTTTGTGCTTTGTACTTCATATACTTTGAAGTTCTTGTACACAAACAAATTTTTTTTATTTTTAACCAGCACACTGCTGTTGTTGTTATTATTAATCCTAATAATCAATTTTTTTTTTGTTATTTATCATTCTTTTAACCATCAGCAGAAACTTTGTATATTTATTTATTTTGCTTTTTCCTCCAGGATTTCCCCAAAACCAGATGTTGAAGGGGAGCAAAACAGAAGAGTCTGGTTGGAAAAGCAAAGCAGAGACCAAGGGAAAAAATCCTCCTTTGGAGATCCTGGCCATTTAGGTTTGGGAAGTTCCATAAAGCAGACAGAGGGGACATGCAGGGTGCAGCAGTTTGATGAGGAGTCAGTAGAAAGTTTGAGCAGTATGGCTGACCCAGTGGATCCAACAACAGTGACGAAAACTTTTAAATCTCGAAAATCATCAGCCCAAGCCAGCTTGGCATCCAAAGACAAAACACCCAAATCAAGGAACAAGAAGAGAAAAATATCCCATCAGAAAAACAGGGGATTAAAGAACCTGGGTAAATGGTTTTCCTTATGAGTGGGTTGGTGGAATTCAGATGTTTACATTTCTTTTAGCTGCAAAACTTTCTAACTTAATAACCTACTTACCATAGATTTGACGTTCCAAAACATTTCAGCAATTATTTCTTTTAAATGTCATGACTATTTACTATCCTTCCAGCTTTGTGTTTGAAGGGATGGGTTTTAGGGGGCTATCTTGGGGTTATAAGGCAATATCTAATTTGTCTATTGCTATATATAGATGTCCACAGCGCCAGTGTCATCAACATTCCTGATACTAAAACTTGTAGCAACAAGCATGCACAGACTGAGGACACTGCTGCAGGGAATGCCCCAGATTGTGACCACATACAGCGGCTTAGAAGAGATACAAGAACGGACGATGCTTCGTCAGGCAAGTTTTTTCCCTTCACAACAGAATCTTGGTTACAAGCACACCTATGTCCACACAGTAGTTGCAGCAATATTTGTTTACTTATCTTGTTATTTTTGGTTGTGGAAATGAAATTGTAACCGCTGTTTGTTGTTTTTTCCTCTATTATTGTTAAGTCTGTTCTTGAATTTAGATAAATTTTTTTCTTTTTGTTCTTGTGTTTGTGCAGAGGCTGGAAGTGACTTCTCCGTGTTTGAAGCAATGCGCGATACCATTTACTCTGAAGTCGCCACGCTGATTTCACAAAATGAGTGCCGCCCACATTTCCTTATTGAACTCTTCCATGAGCTACAGCTTCTGAATACAGATTACCTAAGACAAAAAGCAGTTTTTGCACTACAGGTAAAAGCCTTTCTGAATAATTGAATGGAATAATTATGGTTTTCCTTTGATGGTTGTTAAACTAGTATTGCATACCCTGGCAGGATATCGTGACCAGACGTGTTACTGAAAATACAGATAAGAAACTTGATGCTTCCAAGCCTTTGGAGTCCGCTGCCTGGATAGCGTCAAACTCTGAACTGACACCAAGTGAAAGTCTGGTTACAACTGATGATGTATGTACTGGATTTTGAAATAACAATATATTACTTAGCCAATATTCTTGTCAAATACATACACACATCACATTAAATTCACAGTTGCCGGTTCTATGAAACTTGCTTTGTTTGAGATTAAAGACATCTGTGCTAAATGTATATTTTGCTCATGTTATCGACATCAGTTTTAATGTTCTTTAGGCACTAAAGTTTCTGAGTTAGAGCTGATGTTTTATGGGGATTATATCTGTGTGTTTAGTCTCAAGGAATGTAGAGGAGTGTAAAGCCTTTTAGCTCTAAACTTTTTTTTTTTTAAACAATAATATTACTTTTAATGTTGATACCCTTTTTAGTGTCCTGTGGAGTGATTATTGTAAAACAGAAAATAAAACTAACTTGTCTTGGACATCATTCTTACATGCATATTGTAAACGAGAGATAGTCACACTTCTCTGATTCACTTTGCCTCAACATGACAGCTCTAGGAAATGGGTTTCTTCCTTGCCCTTTAAAACAGAGGTAAATAAACATATAAAGGCGATTTAAAGCTGGAAATACAGTAGAGTGATTATTGGCCTGATCATCCAAGTATCGGGTGATCGGACCAATAATTGCTCTACTGTAAGGCCAGGATCAATTTTTTAAACGCCGAATAAACGCACCTGAAGTGCTCTAATATGATTATATGGTCTTTAAGCATGTTTAATTTATGTATATTTTAAGGGAGCCAGTCAGCTAACTGAAAGGCTCCCTATTCTTTTAGTGCCTCCCAGCCGCAGCCACACTGTGTGGATAGCGGCTTCGACTCATCCCTGTCTATACTACTCCCTGCACTGGCCACTGCTGCAGATCTATGTATTATACTGAACTGACACCTCCTGAAGTATATTTCACACAGCGCTCCACCCAGCGTGGCTCTGCCCTGGCCCCGCCCTCTTCTGCTTGGATTATCAGTCCCAGTAGGAGAGGTGTATGGGGCAGATAACAGGACATTTCGCTGGTGGGAAATTGTCCTGTACATTTCTGGTGTCTGCTGTTCAGTAAGATTGCCAAACTTTGTACAGTCAGAAATTGGGGATCTGAACACTTATTTCACCCAGGCGGCGGGATCCAGGCTTTTAAAGATAATAGCATGGTGGAATGAGCAGTTTGTTGTGGTGTTAGTAAGATGAAGAAGTGCTTTGTATTTCGGTGTGTCTAGGCAGAGGCTGCAATCTCTCTCTCTATGCTATAAAGCTCCCTGCAATTTAATTATATTGTGATAATATTACACCTTAGTAGTCCCATAGGAACGTGTTAAGCTTATTGCTACCGTAATGATCTGTAATGTTTTTTCACCTACATATTGAATAGGAAACCCCCACTATATTCGGGCCCTAAAGAAATATATTATCAACGTATTTTTTATTTTTAATAGGGAATATATTTAATTTTATGTGCTCATACTAAAGCCTCCAACAAAAAGCTCAACATATAACAAATACTTTGAAGCACAAGGATAGTCCTCTTATAGATTATTCCACCTGATATATTTTGATTTGCTGACTGTTTGATATACTGTTTTTTAGGAAATGTTTGCAAAAAATTCTATTGGCCCAACACACAATGGAGTTGACCAGAATGATGCAGATAACATTAGCACTTTATCAACTTCTTCCAACTTTGAACCATTTGCAACTGATGACCTTGGTGAGTTTCCCATAACTGATAACTAGTGTTCCCTTGACATTAGCTGTAGCTCATGTAATATTGTCTGCTTCCTGGCTTATTTTCATAAAATAAGTTATTGCTCTGTTTACAGGTAACACTGTGATTCATTTAGATCAAGCATTGGCAAGAATGAGAGAATACGAGCGCATGAAACTTGAGTCTGAAAATAATTTAGCTGCTGACTGTAATAACCTTAACAATGCCAACACTAACTTAGCAGGTAATTTCTAAACACATAATATTGCCGTTATAACAACAGCTTATATGGCAAGTGCATTGCATTAACAATGAATTTAGTGATTTAACAATTGTGTTTTTCTATTTTTTTCTAATGCCATCTGGGGGATATTGGGTGAGCTGCCTGGCAACGTCAGTGGTGCTTGAGCTGATGGGCTGTAGTCTTGGCCAAGCGCCTCTTAAGTTGTTGTTTTTGTTGTCGTCATCAAATAAATCGGCCCTGTTCCTATTGCATTCAGGCATGGGTGCTGGACTCCTCCATCCACATTCCTGGTCCTACTAATGTCATAAACTTGTATTTGTAAAAAGGTACTAATTGAAGGTGACGGTATTGTGGGAATGCAATGTTCGCTTTAGTTTATTTAACCCTGTAAGTGCCAACAGGTGTACCCAGTTATACCCAGAGAAACAAGTAAGAAAAAAAAATGGAGAGCTTTATATTCAGCTACTTCAAATGTGACCTAGCTTCATACTACCATATGTCAAAGAAGGGGGTTGCTCATTAGTGTATCACATGCATTTAAAGTGATTACACAGTAGTTATAACTTTAGGGATTCTAGAGACTTGTGGCTTTATTTTTATTTTTTTTAAATGTGATGGTCCTTCACTGCCACTGGTTTTAGGAACCTTTTTTTTAATAATAAAAAAAAAAATATATATATATATATAAAGCACATTTAGGACACCAACCAAATCTTGCCTAGGGAACCAAATGGGCTAGGGCCTGCCCTGGGTAGGCCCTTATCTCAACAGAAAGGTAGACAAAATATACTATTCTATTCTTGGATTAATAAGGAGAGGTGGTGGCTTCATTTTTGCCAATAGAAGTGTCAATATAGCCCTGTGCACTGTGTATTAGAGGTGACTGACTGTGATCACACCTGCAGGTTACATATTGGAGAGGAAGAAGAAGAAGAGTTACCGCTGGATGAGGCTGAACTATGACCTGGTGAATGAGCTGTCTTATGAATCCAAGAGAATGATTGAGGGAGTGATCTATGAGATCCGCATCTATGCTGTAAACGCCATCGGAATGTCCCGTCCCAGCCAGCCCTCACAGCCCTTCATGCCTATTGGTGAGTAGGAATAAAATAGCGCGACATACGTGTTTTGTCATGTTATGGCTGTTTCCATCTACGTATTACCTTCGTCCGGTAGGTTTGTGCCAGCTTTCAGGGCTGTTATTGTATACGTTGTTTTTTTGTTGTTACTGCTTTCTATGTATTAGAGAAAGGAATTTATATTATTAAATCTAAATTTCAGAATCATTGTTGTTAAATATTAATAGACCGTATTCACAATGATGATTTTGCTACTTTTTTCGTGCGTATTTTTAACACGGATTTGTAAATCGGACTTAGTGACAAATGTACAGAGGGGTGTGGTTGTCTTCCGTATGTGCGTAGTTTAGTGAAAGTGGGTGGGGGGGCATTTAAATGGACTAATATGGGCACGGTACGCACGTACGGAAGGGAAATACGCACGTAACTACACACGTGGCGTTAAGGTTGCCCTATGGACGCATAAGTCATCCATCCGTACAAGGAGAGTGTGATGGGTGTTGCCTTTAAACACGTGCGTATATTTGCGTACTTTATAAAAACGGATCTGTGAATACGGTCCTATATTTGATTATTCTGACATTAGATATGATAGCTTTTATATATTGGATTTGCATTAACAAAAATGTCTCTCCACAAATATTTCGCTATGGATAGCTGCCTGGCTAATTTTCATAGCAAAAAGCTGCCTTTCTT
>WWET01000649.1:130704-144179 GCA_011038615.1 Limnodynastes dumerilii | reverse complement strand
TCCTTAAGGTGCATTTTGGTAAACTCCAGGTGGGCTGCCATGTGCTTTTTACTATGGAGTGGCTTCTGTCTGGCCACTCTACCATACAGGCCTGATTGGTGGATTGCTGCAGAGATGGTTGTCCTTCTGGAAGGTTCTCCTCTCTTCACAGAGGAATGCTTTAGCTCTGACAGAGTGACCATCAGGTTCTTCATCACCTCCCTGACAAGAGCCTTTCACCCCCGAAAGCTCAGTTTAGATGGCCGGCCAGCTCTAGGAAGAGTCCTGGTGGTTCTGAACTTCTTCTATTTATGGATGATGGAGGCCACTGTACTCATTGGGACCTTCAAAGCAGCAGATATTTTTCTGTACCCTTCCCCAGATTTGTGCCTCTAGATAATCCTGTCTCGGAGGTCTACAGACAATTCCTTTGACTTCATGCTTGGTTTGTGCTCTGACATGCACTGTAAAGTGGGGACCTTATATAGACAGGTGTGTTCCTTTCCAAATCATGTCCAATCAACAGAATTTACCACAGGTGGACTCCAATTAAGCTGTAAGGACATCTCAAGGATGATTAGTGGAAACAGCCTGAGCTCAATTTTGAGCTTCATGGCAAAGGCTGTGAATACTTATATACATGTGATTTCTAAGTTTTTGATTTTTAATAAATTCTATAAAAAAAAATCTCCAAAAACATTCTTCTTGTTGTCATTATGGGGTAATGTGGGTAGAATTTTGAGGGAAAAAATGAATTTATTCCATTTTGGACTAAGGCTGTAACATAACACAATGTGGAAAATACTTTCCGGATGCACTGTACATGCTGGCTTTCTAGAGGGCTCTGGCACAGACAAATCATCTTATCAGCTAGGCAGAATACAGCTATGGTGGCATATAGACATAGTTATGTTACACGGTCCTCTGGTGGCGGGCCAGGTAACATCTCTGTATGACTTGCATGCAATCATTTAAAAAGCTGTTGTCCCACATTCGCTATAGTGTGACTTAGTGAACACTGGTTGTAGGAATGTATTGTGGCATATGTAAAGGGCCTTGTGTTTTTGTTGTAGAGTTTTGTACATGAAGCATTCTGTCACACATTGCATTTTAATATGTACCATTATTTATTTTGTAAAGTATCTAATGATGGAGAAGATGGTCCTGTGAAACAGTGCAATGATGATGGTTCTGCAGTTCCCTGCCCACGTATTGATACTCAGCAGTTAGACCGGCAAATAAAGGCCATTATGAAGGAGGTCATCCCATTTCTAAAGGTGAGACATGTTGGGTGGTTGATGTGTCTCTAGCTCGCAATGATAGAAGCAGTATTACAGACAGTAACTTGTTCTCTGCAATGTTTGAATGACAAAGCGAGTCACATCAGAAGTCACACTAGCCTACATGCTAAAGAAATTCCAGATGTATTATGGCTCTATGGTTTTTAAATTAACAAAACTTCTTTTCATTGTAGCCATATGTTTCTGCTATACCTCTCTCATGAACCCCTTTTAAATAGTGTTTTCTTTATGATCAGACAAAATCAGGGAAAGATAGTCCTTCAGCAGCGACTCCATAGATGAACAAAGTCCCCATTTTTTTTTTTTCATTTTCTGTCTGCCTTTATCAATTAAACCTGTAATTTTTTTTTTTCATAATCTATCTGTTTAAAACTGCAGTGATATATTCATATATTTTAGAATTCTCATCTAATTGTACTTGGAATACAGCCACAAATATTTATATAGTGATGGAACAATTGCTGCTTATGCAGTTAACATGGCTTAATCTTGGCATAGTGCCACCATTTCCAATGGCTCTCATAAAAGCCATGTTAAAGTGCTGTTTAACCTATATGTGCTTTCAGTGCCTAAATAAGTGGGGCTCACTTAACTTTTCTTGTACTTAAGACACACAACTTGTGACACAGAAGTTGCTTTATAAGGGCCTGTTTCCGTTTGAAGCCTCTTTATTACTCAGTTTATTTGTGACACAAACTGTCTTATGTGCCTTCTAAATAATCATCTTAGAGATGTGAAAATAGCTCTATAATAATTATAATAAAGAGTAATAAAGTATTATCCATGGATGTTCCTTAGAATTTCATAACTTAATAGGTGAATATATTTTTAAGACCAAACATATAGGTCGCAGTGACTCAGGGATGAGACGCTTTAGAGGAAACCCTTAGCTTCAGAGCTCACATTCTACAGGAAGTGTGGGTTGCACCCAATTATCCCAGGGTTTATTTAGGAATAATGAAGGTTAAACCAAACTCAGCGCTCAAGCTGCACAATGCATTTTAGGTGTGTTCATCTTCATATATGAAGTCCATTTGTTTTATAAACTCAAGTTATTGGACACGGTCACAAATGTTAAATGAAAGCTAAGCACGATGTTTTAAAATGTTCACTAAATCAGTAATTCTAACATAGTTTTACAGCATTGTCTGGGGTCGGCACCTTTAAAAATAAATGTCTTTCCTGGAAGTTTCCCTGGGTTCTCCCGGAGAAGGGGTGATCCATTTTCAAGGTGCTGCAATGCTGGGTACAGTAGCTGCCAATCTTTGCAGCAGACTTACTGATTCCAGCATGGTTGATGTTGGCATATTTTCAATAGGGTGTTGAAATCCTATGTTCAGCTTCTGTTGTGAAATACGCCAGAAAGAAACTGACAGATGTCATACACGGGGGCTGCATTTTACTTAATTTTGTCACCCACCCCCGTGATTTATTTTGGAAGGCACCTGCTGGAGAACTTGGAGAAACTAAAACAGGTGAGAATAGCACCCCAGTTTTGCTTGAATTGTTTATTTTGTGGGAAACTGTGAGGTCCATGGAAATATTAGTTAAAGCCAGAACTTTCCTTTGTTTACAGGAGCACATGGAGGAGGTATGCTCTCCTCATCTCCTGACCTCCATCAGGCGAATGGTACTCACACTAACTCAGCAAAACGATGAGAGCAAAGAATTTGTGAAATTCTTCCACAAACAACTGGGCAGCATACTACAGGTATGTATCTAGTTTTGTGTTGCATGGTCTCTCTCCGCTCTAACACCTTAATTCATTAGAAAAGTGCCACCGTTTTTCAATACTAAAATAATTCAACAGGCAACATTAATGTTGTAGACTTTGTGTAAATGTGACTTAATCTAGTCTCTCAGTAGCTTTAAAGAAAATAGTTGTTTTCTGGACAACTTTGTTACCTTAGCCCATTAAAATTCATGTTAATTAATAGAAGTATAAATATGCGATGCCACTTATTTGTAACCCCGAAGATGATGTTATATAACGGAATATTGTGCAGAAGCACAGAGATTTATGTAAGGCTTGCAATGGACTGTTACTACTTCCTGTTTGTAGGATTCCCTGGCGAAGTTCAGTAATAGAAAGTTGAAGGACTGTGGAGAAGACCTCCTTGTAGAAATATCTGAAGTTTTGTTCAATGAGTTAGCTTTCTTTCGTCTAATGCAAGACCTGGACAACAGCAGCAGCACAATGCAAACCAGAAGCCAACCAAAATCTGACGCTCTTCAGTCGTTCACTAAAGAGGTTGATACATTAATATAACCTTTTTTTACTGTAAAAGATTGTGTGTATTATAAATTAAATTTTACATGTGTTGTGTTATTTTTGTTTATTATACCTTACTCTCTTACCTTTTTGTTATTTACTATTCTTCATTGCTGGTTCTATACATGGCTATACACACCATGCCATAAACACTTCAGGAAATGTTTCTGGAGATATCTGGGTTTCTAGACTTGTTGCAATAGGTTGGGGAGTTGTGTTAGAGTTTCATCTGCAGTGTCCCACAATTACCAATTATTCCTTTAGTGCTGCTATACCACACTGGTCTGGATGGCTTCTGATCTGATTTTCAATTCTCATTTTTTTTTTTTTTTTGACAGCTCAATTATTGGCTTCATGTATTTTCATATCCGGTATAGTAGAGTGCCTGCATGTTCAGGAGCAGTGTGTGCAACAGAGTAGTCTATCCATGCGGCACTAATAGCTATGCGAAGGAACAGTATTGGAAAAAAGCATATTTGTACCTTATTGTATGGATTATCGTCTCCTGAATTTATACTGAGAAATGCTACTCTTCTAGTCGTATTATAAAGAATGTAGTGGGTGGGTAAACACTTGGTAGCAACTGAATGAATTAGACCTGCTTGGGAAAAGAATGTAAGGAACATTCGCTGTCTGGGTGGTGAGTACTGAGAAAGCGGCTTGAAGTGAGTTGAAATTCTGTTGAAAGACCAGACTGGTTCCAAATGACCAGAAAGAGAGAGTCACTACAATGGTTTACAGAAGAACCTCGACTGTATGGGCTGTAACAGAATAACACCACACTGGATCTAATAGATAAGGACAGAAAACTCCAGTTTTGTGTAGTCTACTCAATGTAATTTCAATTTATATTGATCAGATGAATCTCCATGTCTGCTGCAATATGTAAATGGTTGGGTGAGAATTCATGTATTCATTTTCTACCTTGTGTAATAAGGTCAAGGTGTGGTTATGGTATTCCCATTGTGATGACAAGTGTTTACTCCAATGACTTCCACATTTACCATATATTGGTAAGTCACAGCAGTCACATCTGGGAAAGCTGACATGGCTGGTCTTACTGCCTTTCAGCATCTCTCTTCCACAGCAGACAGCCAGCAGCCATCTGTTTGTATCCCCTCCAGCTTCAGTTTCTGATCATATCAACTTGTGTTCAAACAGCCAGATCAGCCCTAGACACCTATAGCGGATACCTTAAGTGAATTTAATAGCCTGACATCATGTTTACATTAACCGTCGCTGATATTGTAGAACTGAAAAGAATAAAAAAATAAAAATCTTAAAAACTGAGATGTTTAACGAGCTATATCTATTCATTTAGTTAATCTTAGCTGTTTTTGGACACCTCCCTTCTGCATCATTATTACAGTGTGTTTACATGGTTTACATTATTATAGAGGATACTGATCTTGACCGATCATCAACAGTACATATCAGTCACTGCTTTCTACAAAAGCAGCTTGCTCATTTCATGCTATTAACATTCAAATGCTGTATAATAAAGATGGTACACAAAAGTGAGCTGGGGTTAAAAAAAAATGACAACCCTCACCAAATGAATTGAAATACTCCTTGATTTGTAATCTCTTATTCAACAGTTCATATAAAAAAAAATGTAAACCATACACATTAACAGTAATAAGTCTGTGAGTCTGTGTATGTATGTGTAATATCTCTCTCCCTCTCCCTCCCTCCCTCCTATTGCCACCAATATGTCCTGTATACATGATCGCGTTCACATGTAATTTCCATTATTAATGACTATACATACAACTTCATTATGCTATTTTCCCTAAGGCACAGAAAATGTTCGAGGGAGAAGAAAGCTCAGATCCCCGAGAGCTTGATGATGAAGACAAGGTATATATAATTTAAAACCTTAACCTTTTATTTATCATATTTTACAGTTTATTTTAATATTTCCCTTCTTCCTGTTAGGACAAAGATGAAACTGAGACTGCCACAAAATCTCCAAATAAACATATTAATGTGTCTGAAGCTCATAGTGGGAGATCTGACATTTCCGAAGATGAAGATGGGAATGAAAGTGGTCCAGTGTCAATCAGTATGTATATTAATGTCTTGCTTTCATATTAGTGGTGTAGGCATAGCCTTAAATGTCTTTAGTGATCATAAGGTCCAACAGACTTTGTTGTTTTGTACATACCAGACTATTACTGTATCAACTTTGTCTTTCATACTTCCATTTTATTGCCAGTGGAAACACATAAGAGTTAGTCAGATAGCCATCTAAAGACTAAAGCCCTTGTTACACAATACTGTACATAATGTTTGGATTTAGTTTAACATTCATAAAGGTTATACAAGATAAATGCTTGTTAGATTTGACTATATATTAGTAGTCAACCTGGTCCCTTCAAGTCTTCATGGTGGGGGGTGTGGCAGCCCTAATAACAGTCATGATTGTTAGTAATTTGCGGCAGGGATAGGGCTGTGCTGCTCTTTGTGTGCAGTGGTATAACAGCGGACATTGTAAAGTCCGCATGGAGGTTAGACTAATGCTTGTGGCTCCTTTGTATATGGAAACCTTATTACCCGGACATTGTGTAGTCCGTTTCTAAACAATGTCGAGTAATAAAGTTTACATATACAAAAGAGCTACAAGCACTATTGGTCACATACACAGTGCCTAAACTTCTGCATCCAGGCAGTGTGTATGCATTGCTATGGTGGTGGCAGTGTGACGCTGATGTGACAAGTCATGTCTGTGTCATTCAGAAAGCAGAGCGTGCTGTGTAGGACAGAGGGAGAAGAGAGGAGAAAAAAACAAAGGTAAGAAAACATCAAAACCTTATTAAAAAAGTTGGGAAATGTGGTAAGAGAAAGTGGGGGTATATAGGATCGATACAGGGGGAGAAAAGGGGTTATATAGGATCGATACAGGGGGAGAAAAGGGGTTATATAGGAGAGATACAGGGGGAGAGAAGGGGTTATATAGGAGAGATACAGGGGGAGAAAAGGGGTTATATAGGAGAGATACAGGGGGAGAAAAGGGGTTATATAGGAGAGATACAGGGGGAGAAAAGGGGTTATATAGGAGAGATACAGGGGGAGAAAAGGGGTTATATAGGAGAGATACAGGGGGAGAAAAGGGGTTATATAGGAGAGATACAGGGGGAGAAAAGGGGTTATATAGGAGAGATACAGGGGGAGAAAAGGGGTTATATAGGAGAGATACAGGGGGAGAAAAGGGGTTATATAGGAGAGATACAGGGGGAGAAAAGGGGTTATATAGGAGAGATACAGGGGGAGAAAAGGGGTTATATAGGAGAGATACAGGGGGAGAAAAGGGGTTATATAGGAGAGATACAGGGGGAGAAAAGGGGTTATATAGGAGAGATACAGGGGGAGAAAAGGGGTTATATAGGAGAGATACAGGGGGAGAAAAGGGGTTATATAGGAGAGATACAGGGGGAGAAAAGGGGTTATATAGGAGAGATACAGGGGGAGAAAAGGGGTTATATAGGAGAGATACAGGGGGAGAAAAGGGGTTATATAGGAGAGATACAGGGGGAGAAAAGGGGTTATATAGGAGAGATACAGGGGGAGAAAAGGGGTTATATAGGAGAGATACAGGGGGAGAAAAGGGGTTATATAGGAGAGATACAGGGGGAGAAAAGGGGTTATATAGGAGAGATACAGGGGGAGAAAAGGGGTTATATAGGAGAGATACAGGGGGAGAAAAGGGGTTATATAGGAGAGATACAGGGGGAGAAAAGGGGTTATATAGGAGAGATACAGGGGGAGAAAAGGGGTTATATAGGAGAGATACAGGGGGAGAAAAGGGGTTATATAGGAGAGATACAGGGGGAGAAAAGGGGTTATATAGGAGAGATACAGGGGGAGAAAAGGGGTTATATAGGAGAGATACAGGGGGAGAAAAGGGGTTATATAGGAGAGATACAGGGGGAGAAAAGGGGTTATATAGGAGAGATACAGGGGGAGAAAAGGGGTTATATAGGAGAGATACAGGGGGAGAAAAGGGGTTATATAGGAGAGATACAGGGGGAGAAAAGGGGTTATATAGGAGAGATACAGGGGGAGAAAAGGGGTTATATAGGAGAGATACAGGGGGAGAAAAGGGGTTATATAGGAGAGATACAGGGGGAGAAAAGGGGTTATATAGGAGAGATACAGGGGGAGAAAAGGGGTTATATAGGAGAGATACAGGGGGAGAAAAGGGGTTATATAGGAGAGATACAGGGGGAGAAAAGGGGTTATATAGGAGAGATACAGGGGGAGAAAAGGGGTTATATAGGAGAGATACAGGGGGAGAAAAGGGGTTATATAGGAGAGATACAGGGGGAGAAAAGGGGTTATATAGGAGAGATACAGGGGGAGAAAAGGGGTTATATAGGAGAGATACAGGGGGAGAAAAGGGGTTATATAGGAGAGATACAGGGGGAGAAAAGGGGTTATATAGGAGAGATACAGGGGGAGAAAAGGGGTTATATAGGAGAGATACAGGGGGAGAAAAGGGGTTATATAGGAGAGATACAGGGGGAGAAAAGGGGTTATATAGGAGAGATACAGGGGGAGAAAAGGGGTTATATAGGAGAGATACAGGGGGAGAAAAGGGGTTATATAGGAGAGATACAGGGGGAGAAAAGGGGTTATATAGGAGAGATACAGGGGGAGAAAAGGGGTTATATAGGAGAGATACAGGGGGAGAAAAGGGGTTATATAGGAGAGATACAGGGGGAGAAAAGGGGTTATATAGGAGAGATACAGGGGGAGAAAAGGGGTTATATAGGAGAGATACAGGGGGAGAAAAGGGGTTATATAGGAGAGATACAGGGGGAGAAAAGGGGTTATATAGGAGAGATACAGGGGGAGAAAAGGGGTTATATAGGAGAGATACAGGGGGAGAAAAGGGGTTATATAGGAGAGATACAGGGGGAGAAAAGGGGTTATAGTGTGTTTGTGTGTGTATATATATATATGTGTGTGTGTGTGTGTGTATATAAATTGAGAGCTAACTTACCTTAACATTCAACAATAATGATATGCAACTGTTAAATATGAAGTTTCTTCATGTTACATTTTTTCCATATTAATGTTGGTGGGGGTGTCCTAAACGTGTGTTCTATGTAATATTGGGACAGGTTTATCGAAGGCAGAGACTCAAGCTTTGACAAACTATGGCAGCGGTGAAGACGAGAATGAGGAGGAGGAGAATTATGAGTTTGAAGCAAGGCCTGTAGATGTGCAGACGTCACTGGAAGCCAGCACTGAAACCGCTGACGCCAGTGAAAATGATGAGGTACGAAGCTTTTATTAGTGCTTTCATTGTTACAGTCAGACTTCCCTTACACCAACAAAATATATTCTTTTTGCAGATGTTGAAAAATACTTCAAAGAGTACAACTGTATGTGATAACTCAGCAGTGGTTAACAGGCAGGACTCAGGTAATTTCTCTCTCTGGTTTAAGTAGTTCCATTTAAGTAATAGTACATTTGGGGGTCCGTCTTAGTTGGGTTTCTGCTGCTAAGGACAGGGCCATCATTTGTATTTTTGTAATTAGTTTATGATGCTTATACAGAAGACCTGCTTTAGTTTCGGCCTCTATAGTTACCATTGTAGGCTGTTGTTATAAAGGTGGCATTTATGGACCAATTCTTAAACATTGATAGCCCTGCACAAGAGGATATGTATAGGGATTGATTTCATATAGGACATTTTTGTTTATAGTGAAAACATTAGCATGTTCACAATCCGTTTTGAAGAAGACTGTAGAATATAATCAGATGGAATCCTTTTTGTTCAAATTTTATTTCAAAATAGAATGTCCCTTTTTGGACGGTTTTGTTTCTTTTATAAGCCTTTACTGTGAAAGCACTTGGTGAACATTTTGTCTTTGAAGTGATCCTATTCCCTGCAAGATCTCCAGACTTGCTCTGCAGCTCAACCTAATTATAGTGGTTCCCAGTGTACTCCATTGCACACAGGCCTATAGGTGCCTCGTCTTGAGAAAGTTTTGGAACCACTGACCTATGGGGTAATTCTCAACAATGGACACCGTGAGCTGGATTCACACATGTGTATCCGCTCCTACTTCCCCGCTCCACTCCCTCATTTTTATTCATTAACCTCATTAACTATTCATGCGTATTTTCCCAGCACTCCCTCCCAGCCTAATTTACATCCCTTCCCCCAACCACTTTACATAACTCACTCCGGAGGCTGCCATGGCAAACCTCCTCTTTAAAAACGATGTGCGTTCTTTAAAGACCGCACATAGTTAATCTGCCACTACGTAAATTGCGTAGTCTATATGACAACGCATGTGCTGTGGCCCTGTACGCAAAAATCCGTACCTAACAAGCATTAGCTTCTTATTGTGAATAAGGGCCCATATGAGCAATTTTTCTACATTCAACTGGTCAAAGTGCCTTGGTTTATATAAATAGTTGCATATCTACAATAAAAATAATAATAATTTTACTTTAACTGCATAAGCAACCTCCACTTTATATCAAGTAATCCGTATTTGTACTGCCCTTGCTGAACCATATTCACTACATGATTTGCATTATTTTTTTCTGAGCATTATTTTAAAAAAAAACGTCATTTATTACCTAGCTCCAAGAGAACATACTGTAGAAGAAGAGCTGTGTTCCTTTACTAATATTTCATCTGAAAAGATATCTACGCCATTGCATTTAAATAAAGAGAGTGTTATGCCTTCTTCAGTGGATGTAGAAGCCAAACCATCTCTAACATCGACAGAGAGCTCTGGTCCTGGCAGCCCAGACACTGATTCCCCAGTACTGGTCAATGAATATGTAAGTTGTAATTTCTTCTAATAATTTTCTTTGTATATTGATGTTATTTGGTCAAACATTGTCCTTTTTCCATGTGGCAGTGCTATTTTATTTGTACATATGAATCTTTACACATACATTCCTATATTAGTTAGTCCAGTCTGTTCTTTCAAACCTCAAAGAAATGGGGCTAAAGGAACTTTGTTGTTTGCAGAACTGTAAGGTAGGTAGGATTATTGGGGTCCATTGGGCTATAATCTTAATGTACTACTTGGTCATTATGAATCCTGTGTCTTAGCTCAGTCTGCTGCTCTTTTGGGAGGCATCGACCAATCACCTTATGATCATGTGAAGACTAAAACAAAAAATAACTAGATCTTAAGCTTTTTTATTAGTTAATATTTTACTGCAGCCAGAATGAGATGCAGGAACTTTTATTGGGTTTTATATGAGTATATTTAAACCCTCCTATACACAGAAGACAGGGCGTGTATCTTGTAAGTACTGAATGCGGGAAGTCACTGATCTGTGTATCCTCGTTACACAGGAGACTGGCTCTGGAAATCTCAGTCAGAAATCTGACGAAGATGACTTTGTAAAAGTTGAGGATTTACCCCTTAAGCTCTCTCTCCCAAAGGTATTTATGTCATGGGAAGTTATCAGGAATATAAAAAGCAGTCTTTAGTGTATGATCTTAATGTTTTTATTACTGGTCACTAGGCTGATTTAACGGCGAATATGGAAAAAGAGGAAATCAAAAATAATTTGTGCAATGAAATTCTCGATTTGAATGGACAAGGAGAGGCAGCTGCTGAGCTGGCTGGAGATGCTCAGTCACTGAAAGAGCCCGGTGAGTTCACTGCATTTTTATTAGGTTGTTTTTTTCCTGTGTGTCTCTTGTGTTATGTTATGTGTGACTGATGCTTTATGCTTTAAAGTGTGCACGGGACTTGTTTTATATATTACATTGTATTAAGCTGGCAGTGTAACTGATTCACCTGAACTTACACTTACACAGTCAATTAAATAACATATCCAACATAATTTCTCTCTATATATGCATTTACTAGTTAAAGCCTGTAAGTGATACCCAGTGACCCCTTTCTTATCCCCTTACATCCTCTTTAAGGTCCGGATTCACAGTTATGTAGTTTTCTTCTTGCATATGTTTTACGCAATCTACGTACAGAAATGGTACGTAGATGGTGTAAATAAGCTACTACGCATGCATAGTAGCTCAATTCTTAAAACAACGTATGCAAGACGAAAACTACATAACTGTGAATCCGGACCCAAGTGTTTGGTCAATGATATTATTAGGCTGCTGCTGTAATGGTCCCATTGTGGTAACTATTGGCTCTGTGTCTTATAACATTGGCAGCTGTGCAGTGGGATGGTAACAGAATGAAAGCATATATGTGCTAGCAGCTTTCTTTTTTACAGATCACCAATATCATTGACCGTGACAATGTAAAGTAGAGGATCCTAGGAGAGGGACTCTTTAACTAAGTTTTCCCCAAATTTTGACAAAATCTATGGTCTGGATCCAGAACTCAGAAGCTCTGACTGCAGCTGGGTTCTAATGGTAGATAGCTACAGGATTCTATCTCACACATGCAAGGGACTTTCAGCACCATAAAATGTCTGCACCGTCCACATGTATAATAGGGATGATGCGGAATAAACAATAGTTCTGTGTACAGGAGGACAGCTGGTAAGTGAATATGGTCTTGTTAGGCAACAGGAATGACTTTCATTGCAGCAGGCAGTACATATAGGAACATGTAGGCATGAATGGATGGAGGAAAAGTGTTTGATATGATCTAATTTTCTGCATTTGTGCTTTGTCTTTTGGCAGAATGTTTTGGAGCAGACTCTGCATGAAAGTAAAATACTGTAACCGCACCTTGGACCTTTACAACATTGAAGAAAAATGTTAACATGCCCTTAACTGTGCAAGATAAAAAAAAAATAAAAAAATACAATGTTCTTTAGAAAACAGCCACTTAGGCTCAGCTAAAAGCAATTGTTACAAAAAAAATCTATATAAAAAAAAATGCCCTTTGGCAGTTCTGTTCATGTAATAATCATACAATGTTCCAAGAGTCTACGCACTGTTGTTTTTTCCTATGCTATCTCTTTGTCTTTGTAAAATTTACTTTTTGTAAATTCAGAATTGTTAGAATGAAGTTCTAAATAAAGTTTTGGCTTGTCTCTAGTGTGTGGTTTTTTTTTTTTTTATTAATGTTTAAGTCAGGGCTTGACAAATTTTCCCAAAATCTAGGGGCCAGGCCAAAAATCTAGGAGCCAGACCAATATCTGATTTTACTTACCACTGGCTCTGCTCGACGTCGGGCTCGGCACTGAGACTCCGCGCAGGGATGGCAGCTGTTGGATAGCAGTCAACAGTCCTCTCTGCGCAGAAGGAAGAGAACGTCACTGTGACCGCCCAGCAGCTTGCGCACAAACGCTGGCGGCACAATGAGGACCGAGAGAGCGTGGGGACGTTTGGGAGCAGAGGCGTAACTACAAAAGGCTGGGCCCCATAGCAAATTTTTCAATGGCCTCCCCCCCCCAAAAAAAAGTCCCCGGCGGGCCGTCTTATTTGACGAAACTACCGCCGCACGGGGCCCGCAAACGTTGGGGGGCCCGGTATGGTTACCACCTTTTCAAAAAGAAATTCCCGGACACAATAAAAATATTTTTTTTATTTATTTTTTTCAGTCAGAATAAATAAGGAGTTAGGATTAGGGTTAGGAGTTAGGTATAGGAGTTAGGGTTAGGGATAGGAGTTAGGGTTAGAGTTCCCAGTATCCCTATCATGTCTGCCCCGCACTCATCATCATCATCATGTCTGCCCAGCACTCCTCCCCATCATCATCATGTCTGCCCAGCAATCCTCCCCATCATCATCATGTCTGCCCAGCAATCCTCCCCATCATCATCATGTCTGCCCAGCAATCCTCCCCATCATCATCATGTCTGCCCAGCAATCCTCCCCATCATCATCATGTCTGCCCAGCAATCCTCCCCATCATCATCATGTCTGCCCAGCAATCCTCCCCATCATCATCATGTCTGCCCAGCAATCCTCCCCATCATCATCATGTCTGCCCAGCACTCCTCCCCATCATCAT
>WWET01000649.1:100054-123541 GCA_011038615.1 Limnodynastes dumerilii | reverse complement strand
AGGCGGCCATATGCTCCTGTGTGAGCGTATGGCCCCTTCCTTACGCCGGGCGAAGACAGGGGGAGTGCCAGGGGGGAGTTAGCACGCTCAGCGCTACATCGTTGATCTGGATCAGGCCCCAAGTCACTAAAAAAAAAAAGTAGAAAGCGTAAGTATAGGAAAAAAGGACATCCAAAAAGTAACTTTCGAATATCCCTTTTTCGAAATTCAGAATGTCGTTGCGGAGAGCGTAATCGGTGTAGGAGCAGATGAATAAGGAGAGAGAAAGACAGTAGAGAGAAAAGGTGGGAATTAATGAAGAGGGAGCAGGGCCATGCTCATAAGAGCCAACATCCTAAGTGGGAGGGGGTGAACAAACAGGAGACACAGGGATGAAGATGAGGGCAGGTAAGCTTAGGTGGAGGAAGGGAGGGCTAGCCTAAAGAAGTTTTTTTGAGGGAGCGTTTCAAGGATTGGAGTGTGCTGGTTGTGGTTGGTTGTTCCAGTGCAGAGGGACGGCCAGTAGAAGTCTTGGATGCGGGAGTGAGAGGTAGTTATCAGATTGGGGTAGAGGCGGTGGTCACCAGCAGACTGGAAAGGCCGGGCAGGAGAGTGGATGGATATAACGGAGGAGAGGTAGTGAGTGGTGGAGGAAAGAGTCTTGTAAATTGTGGTGAGGAGCTTGAAGAGAATTCTGAAAGAGACAGGAAGTCAGTGTAGAGATTGACAAAGAGGAGATGTGGTGGGAGAGGAAGATGAATATGGCTGCGGCATTAAGTGTGGATTGTAGGGGAGTGAAATGGACCAGAGGGACGCCAAAAAGGAGGACGTTGCAGTAGTCGAGATGGAAGATAACGAGAGCATGAGCAAGCGTTTTAGTGGCATCTGCGGTTAAGAAGGGTCAGATGCGAGCTATGTTGTGAAGATGAAAGCGGCAGGATAGTGAGAGGGTACGGATGTGGGGGGTAAAGGAAAGTGAGGAGTCAAGGATGACACACAGGCTGTGGGCTTGTACAACAGTTGTAATGATCAGTTGCAACATTGTTTGGCTTATTTTATTTCTGTTTGTATAATAGAAGAGGTTTTATTTACAATAAAATTGTTAGCAGGGGGGTGTTTTTAGGGTCACTGGGCAGGCGATTGCTAAGGGAATTTCTGGTTATACTGCAAGGAATGTGGTCATATACAGTCAAAAATGATTCAACTCCTTTCTTGCATGCCCCAGATGCTCATGAATGTATACTGTAACAGATAAACGTGTATAAATGTAACTGGCCAGTCAAGGACATTAAAAATAATTTGAGGAACTAAAGGCCTACATTACTTTCATTTATTCTAACACACGGTATGCAGTCCCCGGTTAGAAAATGCCAATTTTGAAAATCTCTATTTCGACCACTAAATTGCGAATTTTCGCTATTTCAAAAGTTCGCAATTTCGAATTTTCGCTATTTCGAACGTTCCCTATATCCCTAACACACGATATGCTGAGGCTTTTCCACAAATATGGTATCACGTTATATTTGCTACCATAGGATAGATAAGCATATTGGTCTGGATCCTGAACTCCACTCTCAGGGAGGTTCTGGACATGCGCACAGCAGGTGTCCCTGTGCGTAAGTCCTAACGTACGTAACGAAGTTATGTAAGTTAGTTCTTACAATAAAGGGGCTGACCCTTTACTTACAATGGCTCTATCCGCACCATAGAGGCGGAGATAGCCATTTAAATGAAGGGTCCGGGGCAGGGGAACCCCCGTAAGTGTCCAGATTTCCTACCGACAGCGGGAAGTGTAGGGGGCGCGCACTATCCACTACGAGAGCATACCTAAAGCATGCGGGGGTCAGGATCTTCCCCATTGTATTTAGATTTCCCAATACATCTGGTTTCTGTAGACAGGATTGTGTAACCCTACTAGATGGTTCATTCAGGCTGTGCTCAGTACCCAGACAAAGAAAACAACACTTATTCTGCAAGATTTTATTTTAGACCATAAACCAATATGCATAATACATATAAACAGGAAAAGAATGTGTACACAAACATACAGGAAAGAAAGTCAATAATACTAAAGGATCACGTAAATGCTCATGGTTATATGTATTATTTGGTAAATTATTCTGTTCTGTTAATTAAGCAATCTGCATAATAATATTATCACTCAAATGCAGACTGAAACATTTGTTGTCCTATTTTGATATAAGCTTCTCTCTCCTCATCAGTCATGAAAGACACAAGCTCGGGGTTCTGGCTGACTTCACTGTAGACATGGGGTTGGCCACCAACCATGACCACCGGGTCCACGGCCTCCGCTTCCTCCTCTTGCTCTGCACTGCGCACAGGCTGCACCTGCACTGGTTTTGTGCTCTTCTTTTCTTCATCTGACTCACTAGTATCACTTTCCGAATCACTTTTGGAGATTTGAGTCACGGCAGGGCCAGACACAGATTTGATTTCATGGATTAGAAGAGTTCTGATGACATCGTTGTCAGCACCACTGTCCTTCTTATTGGCATTTTCATCAACAATTTCTGGATCTTCAGGAGCTGAGGATTAAGTAGGGAAAAATTTTATTTTTTTCTGTACAGTACACATAATACTAGCAATCACACATGCTTCCTAGCTTCCAATTAATCCTGGATATCCAATGACTAATTGAACCAAAACCTACAGGCACAGACATTTACTAAAAACTTATGTTTCAGTAATGTCCCTCGTTCATCATAAATTTATATTGGTTTAGCCAACAACAGTGCTCTAGTGTGTGCAGGTGATAGGAAGGCCAGTACTGGTCATATATATAAGATAATATCACTAATATCTCAGTGCTTGTTAATCATAAATATATAATTTTCTATTTAGGCCAGAGTAGTGCCAATCACCATATGTGACCCAAACACAATACTCACTGAAATTAGCACTCATTTCCTCTGGACAGGCTTCACAGACTGTACTGGCCTTCATCCAGATAGGTTGCTCCTTCCCCTTTTTTTCTTTTACCTTCTTAAGTTCCAATTCATGGACATTAATGGTCACATTTTGGACATACATATTACCCCCTGATGAATTTCTGCTAGCCCATTTTCCATGGTTTCCAAATTGATCCACAACTGGTGAGCCAGTCTGGTGTTCAGAGCTAAAACAAACAGGCTTGAATTATGTCAGGGATATTATAAAAATAAACAGAAACCACTAGACAAATATTTTACTTTTGGGCTTATGAGATGTAAACTATATCATGAGGTCTACATTAAGAAATCATTTATACCTATATATACTAATACCTTAAAATGTTTACATTGTAGAAGAGGCTGAACCCAAAACTCAATAGATCAGATTGATGCCGATCAAGTACAAGTGGGGCATATTCGATCTCTACCTAGTAAAGTTTGTTTATTTAGACTAACAAAGCATTATTCTTTAAATGGAGATTCCTTTCTGGAATGACTAAACTGGCTATATTTGGGGAACCGGCAGTCAAAATGTAGAAGGAAGAGAGAGATGAACTGGTTTAATGTGAAAGAACAAATTGGTTAAGATTCTTTGATAACAAAAAAAAAAAATCAAACATGGGAATGTCAGAGAAGTAAGATGCTTAAATATCAACCATCTTACTACTATGTGGACTTCATAGTAAAATACAAGGCACCAATATATGAACAAATTAAAAGTAACCCATGTTAAGATGGCCATACACTAATAAGATTATTGGTCCCAGCAGGGGGCCTGATAAACGGCACCATACACCTCTCCCACTGGGACCAATAATCCTAGCAGTAGAGGGGGGGGGGGCAGGGCTCTGTGTTGCTTCTGCACACCTCTCCCACTGGGACCAAAAATCATAGAGGGAGGGGGGGGGGGGGCAGGGCTCTGTGTTGCTTCTGCTCTGACAGCTTTGAAAGTATACTTTAAAGCTGTCAGAACAGCATAGTACATAGATATACAGCAGCATCTATTGCATGCTTCACACAGTGCGGTTTCGGCTGATCCCTGTCTGTACTACTCCCTGCAATAGTCGCTGTTGTATATCTATATACTATGCTGCTCTGACAGCTGTAAAATATACCTTCAAAGCTGTCAGAGCAGCTTTGTACAAAGATATAAAGCAGCAGCAGCTTTGAAGAATAGGGAGCCATTAAGCTTGCTGATTGGCTCCCTTAAAATATTGGGAGCTTTCTCCCGATTTAAATGAAACATGTTGAAAGATCAAATAATCGCACCAGAGCGTTTCAAAAATTGATCTGGACCATGCACTAGAGCGATTATTTGCCCGATCACCCGATAATTGGGTGATCCGGCCAATAATAGCTTTAGTGTATGGCCAGCTTTAGGCCTATGTAAATGTCTGCATGGAGGCAGCAGCAACACAATATACAGAGGTATACATAAAAATTAGGCAAGACAAAAGACATCTAGTTTCTTCCTCATTATTTTTCCAGACTCCTACCCCTCACTGTTTCTGCTTCACTTACCTTCTCTTGTGTCTTCTCCCTGTGGCTCCACTGTTCTGGCTTTACAGGAAGGACTCAGGACATCAGCTGTCATCATTCGGATTCTTCAGATGCTTTATACAATGTGATACTAATGTCACATGACTTCAGTATCTGTATTGCATTGTTTCAACAGTCAAGTCTAAACATGCCGGCAGCAGATTCAGAGATATAGAGTACCTGTTCCACCCCTGCCGAACATTATTAGCAGCGACGGACAAGGGTCTAGTATGAAATGTCGACAGCAGAAATTGTCGACGGGTCAAAATGTAGACAGGTCATATTTTTGATAGGTCAAAACGTTGACAGGTTAAAATGTTTACAGTTGAATATTATGTTAGTATTTGTTTATAATATCTATAGACTTAATATAATGTAGGCGGCTTGTAAAAAATTTCTGAAACATACAAAAAGAGCAATAGCAGAAATTTGTTTAAAATATAACTTATTAAACTGAACAAAATATTTTTATATTGCAAGGAGGCCACAATTTATTAAAAAATAGAAGTGATAAATCGAAAGGTGAAAGAGCTGTGCTATTATAACTATACTTTATATAGGTTTAGTATATATGGGATTTATTCATTGTTAATTTAGTAATTACTCAGGACCTGATCCAGACTCACTCCCCTCTCTCATGCAGATTTTGGTGAACTTATAAACCATAAGATTGAATGTCTTGTGCGGATCAGCCGTCTGTACAACAGCTGATCCACACAGAATGCCCACACTGTACAATTTACATGTTCTGCCCCGCCCACCTTAGGGATTTAGGCAAGTGAACGCAATGGGCCGTACGACTAGAGATTTCTTCCTAATTGTGCTCAAATCATAATAGATAGGAGAGAGAGAGAGAGATAGATAGATAGATAGATGATATGAGAAACATAGAAATTATCTATGTAAAGTAAATATGATTTATAGGGGATAGATTTTTTTGTCTTGGCACAGAGGTAGCTATAATATAGACAGAGAGCTATGAAATAAAAAGACAGAACTATGTGGATTGGATTTTCAGCGTGATGTAAAGTGGACACGAGTTGGGTCCTAGAGATGAATTATTAACTAGTCTTATCTCCTCTGTTGCAGAACATACAGGAAAGGCCAGAGTAACAGTGTTTCTCACCAATAGCAATGTGACATTGTTGGCCTTATTACACCCTTTGGGCAGTGACTGGCTGTGCTGAGTTGTAGAGATATAATTGTTTATGTCTGCTTATACTATTTCGTGACTTTACAATTATGTTGCTGTGCAAATGGCACCACAATCCTTGACTATCGGCATTTTGTGTCGATATAAAGATGTCCACATTTTGACCCGTCAATATTTTGTACCCACCAACATAACCAGCAAGGGCGGATAAAGTATGTGATACAGCACCTGCTGCTCGAGCAGTATGGAGGGTAGTAAAGCTTGTGCTGTTGGATCTCCAAGGCTGCAGGCTCTTGTGACCTGGATGATAGTAGCGGCTACACAACCCTCATAACAGCCGAGGCACTAGGTCAATACTAGCTTTTTGTCCCCGCCAACATAACCAGCAAGGGCGGATAAAGTATGTGATACAGCACCTGCTGCTCGAGCAGTATGGAGGGTAGTAAAGCTTGTGCTGTTGGATCTCCAAGGCTGCAGGCTCTTGTGACCTGGATGATGGTAGCGGCTACACCACCCTTATAACAGCCGAGGCACTAGTTCAATCCTAGCTCACCCATTTACTACCAATTTGTTGTGTATTTTAATGTTTCTTCATTCTTTTTTTGCACCTTTCAAATAAAAATATCAAATGTATTATTATTATTATTATTATTGCCATTATTATTTGAATTTACAAATATTTACACATAACATTGGAGTTTAATTTACCTACCTGTTAAAAAGTAAATGTCATTAATTTGAATAAAGTTATCAGTATATAATAAGCATTGAATGAAAGTTTATAATGTTGACTGATATCCTGATTTCAGATTAAAAGCATGTCATGAAAATGTGTTTAAATGTTGGTTTATATCGCTTCTTTGCCATCGAACAGCACTAAATAGGTTAATTTTATGCTTGTGTTTTATAGTTATATTAAACTTTGGAGGCCAGATTGCAATAAGATTATTGGCCGTCATCCGCAGTTAACTTCAGGGACAGACAGTGTTCAATATGTTAATTAAGTCATTGTGAGCAGTCTCTCGTTCTATTATCAAGGACAAGGTCTAAATCAAATGATCCTTCTTGTCCCTGTGATAGGCGACTAATATTTACAATACAGTGTTAATTATTTAATTGTACAACATATGGGGCCAGATTTACTAAGCTGCGGGTTTGAAAAAGAGGAGATGTTGCCCATAGCAACCAGATTTTAGCTGACATTCTTTATTATGTAAAAAGAAAATGAAAGCTATAATTTGATTGGTTGCTACAGGCAAAATCTCCACTTTTCCAAACCCTCAGCTTAGTAAATTTGGACCATATTAGCTAGAATCAGGTTCTGTGCTTGCCCCTGTGACATGTTACTTAGTCAAATATTTAGCATATGTTATATTGCGTGTATATGAAAGTGAGCTCATGTGTATGCTGGTGAAGGGGAGGAATGCATAAAAAGGAGAGTGCTACTGTGCAAGGCTGCCACCGGTTTTTGGGGCCAGGGACACAGCACTTTGCCCCATATGTGACATAAACCATGATGTGACATAGGGGTGAGCGCTGCAGACCTGCAGTTATGATTCACATCTGGCTGATGTGCAGGAAGTCCTTCTCTGTTATCGGCCTTCATGTGCAGCGTGCTACAGCTCTCCAGTAGCAAGTATCGGCGGTAGAATTCCACTGATACCTGCTGCTAAAGAGATAAGGTGAGTTAGGCGGGCACCCTCTCTCTCTGGGCCGGGGACAAAAGTCCTGTCAGTTCCCCCTTTATGACAGCCCTGTACCTGTTCATTGTAACCTGGTGTATCATTATACCACTATAACTCTGACTAGTGTTTATCAGTCCTTGTAAGTACAGTAAAGCCGGCCATACACTTGTACGATTGTCGGTCCCAGCAGGGGATGGGTCGATAAACAGGATGATTTCCCGCTAGGTAAATGTCCCATTATCGGCACCATACACCTCTCCTGCTGGGACCGATAATTCCTAGCAGAAGAGGGGAGGGAGCTGCGCTCTATGTTGCTGCTGCTTTATATCTATGTACAAAGCTGCTCTGACAGCTGTGAAGGTATACTTTAAAGCTGTCAGAGCAGCACAGTACATAGATATACAGCAGCGGCTATTGCATACAGTAATACAGATAAGAATCAGCCAAAGCCGCGCTTCACAAATTGCGTTTTTGGCTGATCCCTGTCTGTACTACTCCCTGCAATAGCCGCTGCTGAATATCTATGTGCTATGCTGCTCTGAAGCTGTAAAGTATATCTTCAGAACTGTCAGAGCAGCTTTGTACATAGATATAAAGCAGCAGCAGCTTTGAAGAATAGGGAGCCATTAAGCTTGCTCCCTTGGCTCCCTTAAAATATCAGGATTTAAATCAAACATGTCAAAAGATCAAATAATCGCACCAGAGCATTTCAAAAATTGATCTGTACCATACACTAAAGCGATTATTTGACTGATCACATGATAATTGGTGATCGGGCCAATAATCTCTCTAGTGTATGGCCAGCTTTAGTATAATAAATCTTGACCCTTCTTGAATTGTGCCCTCTGTGTCCTGTATCCAATAGATAAGCAAACTACCTTCTGCTAGCTACTAGAAGCCCTGACCCATAGTGAGCAGTTCAGGGGGACATCAGCCAAGCACCCACAAGGGATATGCAGCAGCCATATCAGTCGATATTTATCCAAGATATATGGACTAGATTGGAATAAATCAGGATAAGTCATATCCCGTGGCAACTAGAGCAACCTAACAGAACAACGGACTCATCAAAACTACGTGTTCAACAAAACTGTGGCCTGTTACAGCCAGCCTGGTGCTATAAAATACTTATTAAAAGGAGAAATGTTTTTTAGTTAAATGTAGCATCCGCGTCCTCAGCCCCTTACCTGCCAGCCAGTTCTGGAATCTCTGTTGGCTGAGGCTCCAGCAACTCGCTTGGAAGAACAATGTCTTCGGTTTCCTGAAGAAGCATAAAAATCGGTTCAATCTGTTCATTGAATTTAGCAAGCAATGTCCGGGCATCACGCTTGGGCAGCGATGAAAAGTCCTCCTCTACCTCCAAATTGCAATAGGTACAGCGGAATAGTTCTACAATTAGATCATGAAAGAATATAGTAAAAACATTCTGTATAATAAGCATATGCTTAAGCTTCATATCCTGCACAGTAATCATCCTTAATCATTGTTATTGCACAGATGAAGCCTTTAACCACATCAAATATTTTACAGTAATAAACATGACGTTTTTTCAAATCATGAAGTATACTTATGTGTATAATAAAATCAAAACTGTACAGTGACAGTTACACACTAGCAGTGTAACAATATGAGAATGAAACATACTGGTTCCAATGACCCTACATCTGCTTCCACCAGAGGATTAGAGATGTGGCCGTGTGTCATTATCACTGGGCTGGTAAATGCTCCCTGGTATTTTTGACGCATTAGATGTTTGTTTGTTAATTAGTTTATTCATATCAAATGTTTAATAGAACACATTAGTACAAGTAAAACTACTGCCCTATCATTATGCTAGAGGTCAGCAAAATAAAATGAGGATGAAGGGGAGCAGGGAGATAACTAGGGGTGTGCAATAGGGGCTATGCAAGCAGAGACAAAAAACTAACATACCATCTAGAAACGTATGTAAACATCGTCATACCATTCTCTGACAGAGATCAACCTCTGTGTATTAAACCCAAAAAAATGCAGTAGCGTATCTAGGGCAAATGGCACCCAGGACAAATACCCATGTATCCAAATGTGCCCCCCTCCCACCTCTGTGTTATTTTAGAGAGAGAGACAGATGCAACCCCTTAGTGTTCATCAGGACAGCGCCACCTTAGTGTGCAGCAGGACAGCGCCAGTCAGAGCGAACAAATCTCGCAGTGTGTCCAATAGGCCGGCGCTGTCCAGCTGAACACCGATTGGTTGCATGCCACACCACAGCTGCTATCACACAATGTAACTCACATTGTCAGTTACATTAAAGACTCAGAGGCAGACGGTACAGAAGAGAGGAAGTTCTGTCCCCTTCTCTTTAGTGAAAATGAAGGCTGACGAGGGAACGGATCCTCTTCTCATCTGTGCAGCGGTGGGCTCTGTCAGATGCTCTGATGGCGACTCCAAAGCCATCGGAGTCCAGGGCACGTGCCCTACAAAACCCACCCTAGTTCCGCCACTGAACAATTGTGATTATATTAACAGAAATACATGGACAACACTAATAACTTATCACTCAAAAGTAGACAATTATACTAAATACAATTTTGATTTTGTATAATTGATTTTGATTTACACAAACATACTGTAAAACCATATGGGAGAAAAGCAGAAACATTTATCAACCAATGCATCACCATTTTTACTAATGCTTAGTATTATTTTGTTCTCACAACATTGTGCGCATCTTAAAATACTGCAACTGCAAAAATAGACATTCGGTAAATACCTGTAAAAGGGTCAAAGAGCTGATTCACTTCCAAGTCTGAGTAAGTGCTGAGACACCCAGGACACTTAAAAGAAGCTCTTATGGTGGACTCTCTCTCATCGGACTCGATTTTGCGACGGATGTGATCCAGTTTATATTTGACTACATCTACAAGTACCTTGTAATTAATATAATAATAATTGTGTTTGGTGCTCTTCCCATTGGATGTTTCAACGCGCATGCGGCATTTAATGAACTTATCGGCCTTCAGGGTGTTGAGTACTGCTCGGAGCTGCTTCTTTTCATACTTGAGAAGTGTGGCAATGTCATCCTCCTTCACACATGGGTATCGTATCAGTAAATCAAGGGTCAGGGAGTGTTCCAAGCCATAGAAGCCCCGTACCATGTACTTGGCAAGTCGCTTTAGGGCAGCAGGAACTTCAGTCATTTTATCTTGATCACCCATAACGATAGTGAAAATAGATCTATCGCCTACAATTACAAAATAGAAGACTCAAGGTCATGCTTGTACCTTTACAATGTCTGCAGAGGAACATCACAGGAAAATAACACTAGGCTAAAGACACATTTACTTAATATGTTCAGTGACTTTTCACTTCCATAACGGAATTGCTGTGATTCATTTCAGCATTCCCTATGGATGCTTCTGTAAAAAGCCATGTTGTAAACATCTGTAATAAATTCCCAGCGTCTCAGCAGAATGTATGATTTCAGCCCTTTGCATCATTCAGCTACAACGGCCTTAGGTCACTGTAGGCTCTAAACCGAGCAGGCTCGTTAGTATAGATTTAAAAAAAAAAATGTAATTAACATTTATGACCTAAGAAAAATAATACACTTTGTTGCATGGTTATTTTCATTATACTGAATTATATCATAACCTTAAGTTAGTTAATAGTACAGCTCATGATCTGAAATGTGTGTAATAAAGAAAACCGTACAGTATAAGAAATATAGCTCAAGCAATAAAACAGATGTTATAGATAAATGTGTGCGGCAACTGCACCATATTTTATAGTCAACAGTTGGCATGCCAGCAAGAAGTTACCCAGCAGCTAGGAATACACATATGAATGAGAGTTTGCATAGGACAGGTCTATTCATTACAAGGACACACACAGGTGCATCCCTATTTAGCTGTTGACTTAATTCTTAATCAATATATGTGGGTTAATATTAATCCGTACAAAGACCGGTTAAAAGAAAGTACAGACAGAATGTTATATTTTATACTGACTTCAATAGCAGGGACTTTAAGAGGGGGAAGGAATGGGTGCCACGTATTTCCTGGGAAGACCCTAATTTAAAATCAGGTGTTTTCTTTCTAAAACCACCTTAGAGACAAGTCACTACTTATAGACCTGGCTGAATGCTTGTTCCACAGCTTTAAATTTGCAAGAAATCCCCTTGGCTTGGGGTAAGAAAGGAGGGTCAATATACTACTATGGATCTGATTCAGAGTATCGCATCCGTGTGAAATTCACACGAATGCAATGCTTTTTTTAAGGAACTGCGCATGCACTAAATGCGGAAGGAAGTCGGATTGCTGACGGAGTTTATGGTATCCGCCAGCATCCGATTCCGACTGCAAAATTGGGTGTGCCAGGATATTTAAATGAGAAAATTCCACTTTTCTCATTTAAATACTCCGTGCACACCAGTCCGCTGGATGCGGAAAAAGCCCTGCGATTCCACCAGCACGGGGCTATTGGAATCGTAGGGCCAGCGCACCAGAGCTGAAAATAAAATGTAAAAAAAAATAAAAAATAATGTAAAAAATAATTAAAGTCCCGGCTGACAGGGCATACTGTCGGTAGTAGAACTACAGGCACAAGCATGCCCATGAATGACAAGGCATGCTAGCACTTGTAGAACTACTATCAGCAGCATGCCCTGTCCAAAATCCCTACACATGCCCATTTAGTTGAAAAAAACATACACTGCCCGCTCCTTAAAAAAAATGCAAAGCTCCACGTGCCCCCACCAAAAAAAATAAAAAATACATTCCACAAGTGCCCCTTAACTAAGAAAAACCAATGCCACATATGCCCCAACATAAATAAAAAACATTGCGACATATGGCCCAACATCAATAAAAAACTGTGACATATGCCCCAACATCAATAAAATACATTGCCACATATGCCCCCTCAAAAAATGTAATGCACTGCCACTGAATTCTCATTCTCTCGATACTTGTGGCAGTGCCCAAAGGGTATAAATATACCCCAATGACAGTAAACCTGTCATTAGCGTCGTGGGCAGGAAGGAGCAGGCCAGCAATTAAAAATCCACAAATCTAGATTGCTTGAGCTGAACTGAGGCTTCTTGATGAGCTGACTCCCTCCAGTGGTCAAATGAGAGAATTACAAGAAAGCTCACCCTGTGGAAAATAGCAGCCAGGGAGAATCCTGCAAACTTTCCTCTCACAGCACCTGAGCTCTCACATGCAGTGCACCAGGACAGGAGAAGGGGTGAGGGGCCTGAGAGGGCACTTCAACTTGATAAATAGCTGGCAGGGAAAATGCCACTAGGTATTTGGCCAGGTTATTTGGAAGGGGGTAGAGATAGCTAGTCGCTACGTCTGCTCAGAACAGACCATGTGGCTACAATAATGGCGCCTACACCACCTCTCCCTATCACAGCTCTCCTCTCCTCCCCTCCCTGTCGCGATCTCCGCAGGGTAAGCGCTGAGCAGATCCAACGGCGCTTGCAGCACCCTCCCAGGACCACCACAGGGCGAGCTGAGCAGCAAGACAGCAGGGGGGAAGGGGGGAGCAGGCCCAAACCGTCACCGCCTCACCCAGGTAACTCCCGCAGGGATGGCAATCCAGGCTCCAGGCGATCTCCAGAGGCTCAGCGGTCGCGGGGTCTGTGCCCAGAGAATCTCCTCCGCTGCAAGGCACAGGCAGACAGGCCTAATGCAGGCCTGGCACCAGCGGTCCCTGCAGGACTCCCGCGAAGGTGGTAAGAGGTGCACCCCACGATGTCTAGAGGGTGTAAGGAGCGTTTGGAGGCACTTTGGGTTGTATTTGACCCTGAAAAACGCTCTTTGTCAGCCAGGGATAGCGGAGCTTCACCAAGACGCGTCCTGTCTCCTCCACAGCTAGGCCACGCCCCAGCAAAGGACATTTTATCTTAGAAGATATATTTGTTAAACTAAGAGGGTGTTAAATTAGACAGACTATCAATTGTCTTTCTCGGTCATCCATTGGGGACATTGCCAAACCATGGGGTATAGAAGGTGGTCCTGGGAGTCAGGGTACTTTAAGCTTTAAAGTGTTCAATGGATGCTCCTTCCCTACTATGCCCCTCCCCTTAGGGTGAGGATCCAGTTTTTTTTATAATAATAATAATAAACCCAAGAAGAGGACATAACAAGTAAAACCAAAAACTGTTCTAAGTAGTAAGAAAAAACTTATAAGAGCAAGGGTGGGTGCACATTTTTAGTATATGACTTAAAATGTTTTTTTTTATTAAATATCTGATGCTTATATTTAATGTTTCAGTATTTTTTACATGTTTAACATGTATCCTAACAAAAGTATCCTGTGTTTTTACATCTACCCCAGCCCTGAGCTGGTGTAGAACTTTAGGTTGAAGCACAGGGAATCCGGTCTGCTACTGTGCTCTAAGAATCACTAAACCACCCACTTTCTTATTTAAAAATATTGGGAAATCCTATTTCCATAGGGCTCGCTCCCGTTCTGTTCATGTGCAGAGTAGAAACCCTCTGCTCTCACACCTATAAACAGGTTGAATTGGAGCTTTGAATCAGCTTTGTTGTGTCTATAAAGGACTTGATCCCTATATCCAGCCCTGTATCTGTTGTGAATTCATACAGACAATACACAACCGTTTAAAACATCTTAAGCGCACTGCACTGCAGCACCTTGTGTACAAGTGGTAACAAATAGTAATCCGACAGGTCATAATGTGTTAGTGCTTTAAAAGCCTACTTCAATTTAATAAATACTTTTAATACATTTTAGCTTTTAAAAGTTCCATATTTACATGTTGTTCGGAATTAATACTTCACTACTAAAGCATAAAAATGTTCTTGGCAGTTGATAAAGTCTATCATTTGGTTAAAATAATAAACACATTACAGTGGGATTCATGAACTCACTACATATTCTGAGAGCTGATCATTACTCAGAACTATCTATAATACATACATAAACGCTGATATAAGCACAGTTTTAAATATGTATTTGTTCGGTTTCTTTTAATAAGAATTTCACTTGATAAATCCAGACATTGGCCCAATTCTAGGGTTTTTTGTTAACAACTTCATTAGAACTTTTTGTAATTATAACTTAGCTATATTTACTAAACTGCGTAAAATGGAAACGTGGAGCAGTTGCCCATAGCAACCAGATTCTCTCACTTCCTTTTACATACTAGAGAATGTCAGCTTGAATCTGATTGGTTGATATGGACAACATCTCTAATGTTCCACAGTTACCTAAATCTAGCCCGATGCCAATGCTGATGTAATCTAGTGATAATGCTCACCATTTAGAGCCATTTTTCATCAATAAAATGAAGAATACAGTTTCAGACAATCCTGCTTAATGTTAAAATGCAAATTAGGCTTTGGACTTAGTTGCATATTTAATGGAGAAATTGTTAAATTGTGAATAAAAGTAATTTAACACAGTAGTTCATCAGTGGATTATTGGATACAACAGGCCACCCAGTGGTATTTAGTATACTTATATCTAACAAATAAATAAGCAGAAAAGCTGTATGATCGCAGAAAACAAGGGAGATAGCATAGTGCAACAATAAAGCACATACAAAGTATTTATATTATTGCTATAGATATGTCCCCTATGTGCTTAAATGAGTAAATCATAACAACCATCTAGAAAATAGATAAAATTCCTGAATGTGGTTACAATAAAAAAAAAATAATAATGAAGAAAACCTATATGAAAACACAGAAACTATAGAGCACAGTTTATGGGGCTGATTCAGAGCTGCACTTACACCTTTTTCAGGTGCAAGTGTAGACCTGAGCAATATACAATGCTAAACTGCAAGGGGAGGCACATTTAAATTGTGAAAGCACAATTATATTAGAGAGGTGAAATGTATTAACTCAATTCTATTTTATAAAACTAAACATAAAGCTATGCAGTATGTGAGTTCTGTGTGCAAAAGTATTGTATTTTTCCTGCATGCAAAAGATTTAAGATTAATTAGCATCCCTTACTTTGCAAAATGGATTAGCCGAGCTGTACACTTGCACCTATTTTGCCCTTATGTATTAGTATTTTCATTAACAATAGTGTATTTACCTATTAAGTCACTGCAGCATTAACAGAATCTTATGAAAATTTTACTTACTATGTCAACTGCATCAGATCTCAGCTAAATATAAGAGGTCACTTTCTGCACTCCCAAAATCTGCAGCACAAACTGGCTGGACATAATTACCACACCTGGGAGATAATCACTTCCTAGATCACCTGTGATGTATATGTAACATTCAAACATTCTAAGGAAAAGTAGCATTTTGTTTAAAAGGTAGATGGGCTTTCTGCTTTATTATCACCTGCCAATTAAATATTTTTATCTAATTATTTTACTTATGATAATAACCAACCTTTAAGCTCCTTGAACTATAAACTACATCTAGGCAGAGAATGTTTGTCCTCACTTTTTGCATTTGAAACAAACAGAAAATCTATCTCTACAAGCAGAATGTCTTTACATGATGCAATCAATATTTCAAGTCCCTGTAAATATACATCTCACCATAAAGTAATTACTTTCATACAGCCTGAAGGCTAAGGTGACGTATGCAATGAAATTATTTCACACCTGTCACCATGAGGCAAAGGACTAGGGTCAGCCCTAGCTATAAGCAGTATAGGCAAGTTGCTGATTGCGCATCTTGTCAGGGGGGCACCCCAGGGCAGAAAAAGAAACTCAGCACATGTAGAAGCTCCTCCCTCTTGTAAAGCAGAGCGGTGCTGATAGTCAGCTGCCTGCCCAGGCACCATTGTACCTCCACTGTGACCCTCTAATAGCAGAGCTGATTTTCTGCTAGGGGGCACCAAATTGGCTAAGGCCGGCCCTGCAAAGACAACACTTTTTAAAATGCTGGAGATCCTGTCATTACTCACTTGAATATGCCATGCACAGATATTATTATTGGTTATATAGAAAGACATATTTGATACCTGCCGCTTAGGAGCAGCTTTTTTTTGTTTTTTTTTACCTAATAGAATGGATCATACTGGAGGGTCTGAGAATGTGCTGCTGGTCACAGGCAGGGAATATGATTCCTGTCTACAGAAGACTTTTGCATTCTGGACAGCAGTGTATATGTAAGCTCTCAGCTATTTTGCTAGATGAATGATTCTGCAACACACACCTCCATTCTTCACATTTACTTGCCCCCTTCAATGGCACCTCTACCCACACACCGATCAACAAACTTGTGCCCTCCAATAACTCCAGTACACACAAATACCTGTCTTAGAACAAACCAGTGTCATCCAATGTCTCCTGTACCCTCCGCTGCCTCCTGTACACACTCACCTGTGCCCTTCACCATTTCTGCACACACACCTATGCTCTCCACTGCTTCCTTCAAACACACACATCTATTCCCTCCACTGCCTCCTGTAACCACACAACTGTATCCTACCCTCTTTCCTGTATAGATGCACCCACTGACTCCTGTTCACATAATGCTTCCTGCTTCTGCTTCCTCCACCCTTGCCTCACTATCACTGCACTGATGACTCCGTACACAGCCCACATTCCTGCTCCCCATCTTATTCTATGCAGTTACACAGTATTTAGCAAGTGCTCCATATTTTTCTATTAATTTACATGAGGAAAAAGTAAAGATGTTTCACTTAAATTGTTCATGTGGCTGAAAGACCAGACTTTATTCAATATTATGGCTCTCATCTAGTACACATAAACTATCCCAAATCTCTATCATCTAATATATTACACATTAAACCCTCTGTTTATCCACATCATCTTCATCCAGGTGGGGATCATTCATTGTGGGCTCATTGCAGTGCAATTTAGAGCTTTACCATATACTTTCAGAACTCTTGTGATACAGGGCCGTATGCAGAGCTCCGGCTGCATTCCATATGTGGGCGGAGTTTACGGATATGTTTATATATTTTGTAACTTAATCTACGTTACTTGTTGCAACGTAGCTTGCGTATACACGGTCTTAAAGACCGTTAAATTAATGCGGCCGGAGCTCTGCATATGGCCCACAGTGACTAAGGCCCGGATTCAGAGCTGCGCTTCTGTCTTTTTTTCCCCAGACGGAAGCGCAGCAAAAATGAGCATAGCGCATTGGGTGCAATTGTACCCATCCGTCTGTGATAGCATCCGACTGGCCTGCACCTGTGGAAAGGGTATTTAAATGAAAAAGGGGCGTTTTTCTCATTTAAATATTACGTGCAGTGATGTCCGGTGGCTGCTTAACAAGCCCTACGCTTACACCATGGTGTAAGTGTAAGGAGCAGCTCACCGGAGCTGTAAAGAAAAAAAAAGTAATTAGTAAAAAAAACAAAAAAAAAAAAACAGTAAAATGAAAAAACGGTTTATCCCAAAAGAAACCCTTCCCCTGCCACAATAAGTAAAATAAATAAATTATTCCATGTTGATGCTTGCAGAGCTACAGCGCCAGCATGTCCTGCTATCCAGGACCCTCTGCGCCATATATATGCCCTTGTAATAAAAATAAATTAATATTGTGCCCGCGTAATAATTTTAAAAAAATGTCCTTAAAAAAAAATTAATAATAACATACTTACCTGCTCTGCTAAGGGTCCAGTCTTGTAAGCTTTTAATCTGTGGGGTGGCCTTGGCAAAAAAACAAAAAAAAAAACCCCTTGAACATCCTGGCGCTAATGACAGTTGTACTGTCATTGGGGTATATTTATACCCTTTGCCAGCATTGGAATTCACCTCTGAATAGCACGTTTTAGCGGATCCGCCTTGCGCATCCGCTAAAGCTCTGAACCCGGTTATAAGACAAAAAGGTTTTGGTTCACTGCATTTTCGGGTCTCACAACTATAAGATGTTTAGGAGAGCTGGAAATCAGTACTTCAGCTGTCCGGGCCCAATCATGTGTAATATAAAGCATGGACACTGGTTTATCACCAAGTAACATCAATTAAGAAACATTTTCTTTCTTTTTACCAGAAACACTTTATTTTATAGCCCTGGTCACAATGGAGTTTTGTTAAAGCTTTTGTCATTCCAGTTCTGTCATTCTTTAGTTTATTATTTTTATAGTCTGTGTTCTGGTGAACCTTTATTTTTATGATAGAAAACACACTGAAATTATAATGTACAGAACATTTGTATTAGGGGATTAATTATGAAAGAGCAGGCACAGGCATCCTGCAGCACATCAGGGGCCAGATATACCAAGGTGCGGGTTTGAAAAAATTGAGATATTGCCCATAGCAACCAATCAGATTCTAGTTCTCACTTTCTTTTTACATATTAGAGAATGTCAGCTAAATTCTGATTGGTTGCTATGGGCAACATCTCCACTTTTCCAAACCCGCAGCTTAGTAAATCTGGACCCAGGTGCTGTGAAACTAGAGTCCCATCATGCTTTGCCAGAATCAGTTTGGCTTTTGCTGTTGGAGAATGCTGGAACTCATAGTTCCAATGCCAGGAGTGCTGAAGGTTGCTTATGCCCTTTAAGGCTTTGTTAGTGCAATCTGCTTAAGACAGAATCAGAAGAGCAGCATAGGAAACAGTGAAATCAATGAGGTCTTCAGGAATACATGATTCTGGCTAACACAAGCATTTCCCTCAGTGGAAAGTCCTCTGCTTCTGTGGGAAGTTCATGGACCCTGTGATTCATGTCTTCTTCCTTCACACCTTTGCTCCTCACCAAGGAATGCAGGGATCTGGACAGTCCCGGAGATAGGCCTCAAACTTGTTGCCAGAAATGGACATCATTGTTGTATATGTAGTTAGCTGTAGGGACAAACATAAATCAATGAAATGTGCTCTACTTTCAGCACACGTATTGCTTAAATTCCTTCATATTAACATCAGATGTAAACACATGTCAACAACATAACAGCCTTGGGCCGGATCCTGACCTATGTATGACAGGGGACTCACAAAAGTCATTTGCGTAAGTCCCCTGTCTCGGAACATCTACGCATGCGCACTCCAGCTGTTCCAATACCTACTGATGTGTCTAACCAAGTTACATATATCAATAAATACGCTAAAGGGGCTGACCCTTCATTTACGATGGCGGTATCCCCGCCATGGAGGGGTTGAGGAAGCCACGTTATGTACGGACGCAGACCTAGGTCATAATAATGTAGGTAGTATACATAAGTGTCCAGATTTACTACAGACAGCGGGGAGTGCAGGGGGCGTGAACTCCCTGCTACGGCTGCGTAACTACAGACAACCACATACACATAAAGCGTGTGGGGGTCTGGATCTGGCCCCTTGGCTTTAATGAGTAAATGACATAAGCACATACCGTATTTCCCCATGTATAAGACGCACCTTTTTTGGAAAAATCTCGTGTCCAAAAACAGGGTGCGTCTTATACAGGGGGGGTTATCATTTTAACATCCAGCCGTGGATGTTAAAATAAGGTCTAGGCTGCAGCTCCCCTCTCCCCTTTAAAGTTTTCTTACCTTGCAGATCATCCAGCGAGCGGGACTGCGGCCAGAATATGAAGTCCTGCGGTGGCCGAGACTGGGAAATGAAGTCCTGCGGTCACAGGCTGTAACCTCGGAACTTCATTTCCCAATCTCAGCCACCGCAGGACGTCATATTCTGACCGCAGTCCCGCTCGCCGGATGATCTGAAAGGTAAGAAAACCTGAAAGGGAAGAGGGCTTTCCCCATGTACAAGATGCACTTTTTATTTTGGGACCCCAAAATTAAGGTCTTATACAGGAGTGCGTCTTGTACATGGGGAAATACGGTATATTCAACACATCTCACTGCAGAAAATCAGCAATCCATCCAGTTTATATAAGGAGTTCACCCTGGACAGTGATAGGTGTCCTGCATGAACACACTTCCCTTTTGAAACTTATTATGGATACTACAATTACCAATTCAGTTGGAGCTACATTACCACATATACTTGTATAGTCTTGTAATATAAATGAATTTCAGGAAAAATATAGAACAATTATATACAAAGCAATCTTTTTTACCTTGTTGAGGACAGGTTTAGTAGAAAGCACATCATATATTGTTGCAAAGGAGATGTTCTGTAAGCACATGAATAGAATGTTACTTTTATAATGAACTACACAAAAATACTCATATACAGTGTGCCCGGTAATAGCAGTCAATATAAACCACATGTAGTGCAGATGGCACATCTCATGTCTTTCCCTTTAAAAGACAGGTACATGTCCCTCAATCTACACCACACTTGACCCCATAATGCAGGTTCTAACTTGTTTCCGCAGTCCCCCGCAGTATTTGCTTTGCTGCTGTCAATTGACCAACAGTAAAAATATTTAATACCAGATCTGGTATCAGAAGAATGAAATACGCAAACAAGCTGCAATATAAATCCACGGACTACAGAAATCCTGATATCATACAGTACAAAAGCATTATAACAATGAGTACTAACCCCAGCCACTAGAGCAGAGCAGCTGTATGCATATGTTAAGATTTACCCTTTCACTGAGACATTCCATAGTCACTTGGAAATATGCAATGAACTGGGAACCATTGTTTTATTGAGTGAAAAGAGAATATAAATGATCAAAGAAACTTTATCTCAATGTGAGATCAAAAGCTGAGAATCTCTATATCTATTTATTCATCCATATGAGTTTAACATAATAAACTGCAGAAAAAGGTATGCCAAGAATTATCTAGGATCATCTATGTGTAGCTCCTCATTCCCATTGTGGATCATAGAGTGTATGCTGCAGACCACTACAGCATGGGGAACATCATTGGGTCATGAAGTCCTCTTGCATACATTCTAGTTGTTGATTTAGCAGTACTGATATTATTATACAGACATTAATATATGAAGGATACAAAGCATTACCTTTTGGCTAGTTCTGTTCATGCATTTCATGGCTGGTGCCCGTCTGTTATCAATGGGCAAAGGAGGCTTCCAGTGGTCATAATTTGTTTCCAGAACATACCACTCTCCTTTCTGAATGTCAAGCCTTTAATATATGCATAAAAACAAAAAAGTAAAAAATAAAAACAAAAACTAATAAAACACCTACGTCATTCTATGTAGAATATCAAAATGTGCTTCCTAAACAGTTTAATACTCACTCCCAGATATCGATGCAGGACTGCCTGGAGCGTGTGATTACACAGGCTTCCCCGGACTTATTACCACCCAGTATGAAGTACGCCGGGGCAAGCATTTCTGTTTTTGATAGAAGGGTTTTGGCTTCCTCATAACTGTGTAAGATACAAAAACAAAACATTAAGAATACCTTTAACAGACCGCATCTACAGATATTTAACGGATAGCTGGATTTGTTTAGCAAATTCCAACCTCAAGTCACAAGACTCCATGGTCCAGATCCAGACTTCAGTGCTATTCTGTACGTTACCCTCCACAACAAATGCTAATGCACAGAATTTGTAATCCCAAATTGTGCACGTAGAACAGAGCACACCCCCTGCATTCCTACATGTTGAAGGGATTTCCATGTCCTACCTTAAGTATTCTGCATGCATCCCAGTGCGTGTGGTACACTCCATCGTATTTAAGGGCTTAGACAAGCCCTTACTGTACGATTTAAATACCTATGCCCGCCCACCATGCATTTTTCGAACACATGGTGAGTGCCCCCCCAATGTTCTGATGCGGAATACTTGATACTGAGCTTGTGCAGTACTAACTCATAATACTTCCGTACATAGTGTACGTAGAAGTAACAAACATATAATAAGTTCATTGGTTAAATACTGGAAAACACAAGGTGGTGGAACAATTTAGCCATAGCAAAAATTGGAGAGAGGGAGGGGGGATGGTAAAGCAAAAAAGATAGCTTGGTATACAAAATATACTAGATGACTGATTACACAGATGCCCCAACTCCAGTTCAGGATAAAGAATAATAAAAAAAATACCATATAATTAATAATCATCTTGCAAGTGAAGAATGTACAGTTGGAAGCACAAATTTCAATGTAGTAAAATTAAAAACTATAAAACATTTGCCTTTAGCTTTATAAAGACAGAGTTTAGTAATAAGTAAAGTTATCCCTAATTCACAAAAAAAAACTAAACAAATGTATCTAGATTAGGACATTCCATTTCCTTCCTGTGAGAGGTAATGTTTCTCTAGAGCAGGGGTTCTGAACCCTGTCCTCAAGTACCACTAACGGTCCAATTTCTTTAAACCTCCTTGCTGGAACTGTGCTCATAACTGACAGTTACATTTTGAAAGCTCCACAGGTTTTGCAGGGAGACCTACAAAACATGGACCGTTAGTGGTACTTGAGGACCCTGCTCCTGCTCTAGAGTCTAGACACTACTATTGAATAAAAAGGTCTGTTATTAACTCTTTAGGCACTGTGGGCCTGATCCTCGTTTTTGAAAAACTAGAGTCTTGCAGAACTCCCCTGTAAAGTAACATTTGCGCATGCCTGATGTTACGAGAGGGATCTCCTAGCGTATGCAGCCCGCTCTTTGGTGGAGACTCCAGGGGCCGGATTCACAACCGGTTTTTTGTTTTTATTTTTTTTACATACATCCCTAATTTTCCGAATCTAGCTACTATGCATGCGTAGTAACTTTCTACATAGCGGTTCATTACAGAGATTGCGTACATGCGGTGCAATCTTAATACAGAACTATCTTGCCACTTGCCTAGTAGCATTTTCGAGTACACTTCTTGTGAGGAAGCTCATCCAAGCCCCTTTCCTTAATCCAATGATCCATTCGAGAACACCTGGAAATACAGACAGGGACCATATACATGTGTGTACATAGAGGGGAGGAAAGAAAAGAACAGTGGACAGGTACTAAACGACTCACATTCTACAGGAAGAAGGGGGCCATATGAAATGAACAATGACTGCTTATGAGAGACATTTTGTACCGGACTATAGCCATCACCAGCAACTAATCTAAGAAGTAGATTTACTAAAGCTTTGAAAAGAAAATCAATAATTTATATACCTAATTGCTACAATGCTTTTGCTTTTTAGAAGCATTAGTAAATACAGAAATAAGTGTTAAAGCTTTAGAAAAGGACCATGTTGAGTGCTGTAGATGAAGGGATGTGACCAGATAGAGAGCGGTTATGTGGTTATCAGAAGGATGATGAACTCACCAATATAGCCACCATCAAGACTGAAACGCTCATTCATAGTAAGAGTCAAGACCCCCTATAAAAAAAGACAGATATATAGAGTATTGTATAAAAACTAGGCGTTCCA